>BQKN01058706.1:80466-151791 GCA_022839385.1 Asparagus kiusianus | reverse complement strand
ATCTTGATTCGATCGTTATATCACCGAGTTCGCTCTTGTTTAGATGACTCGGTGATTCCCCGAAACGTTGGTTCGATTCCGTGTGCGAGTGGATACATTCCACTGCTTGGGTGCGATTTGTTGGCTTCGTCGCCTCGTTAACCTGCTCCGTTGCGTATGGCTTGGCTTCGGCGTTGGCGGGATAACGGTCGTGCTTGAATACGTCGCCCGATGGTCGGTTCTGTCGAATCGGCGTCGTCGAGCTGTGTTGTGGGACCTATAGGCAATTTTATACGCCTACAGGGACGCGAGCTTCAAGGTCTTTGAACTTCATCTGCTGGAGTGTGTCGCCAAGATTAGGAACCAGGGGAATGCGGTATGGACCGAGAATTGTCGCGAGGGCATCATTATTCTGGAGTATGAATTGGAGTACCTTTCCATGCTACAACGCGACGAAATAGGATCAGAAGTGGATCAGGCTCTCTCTAAGGCTAGGGCTTTAAAAGCTCAGCAGCAAGAGGTTCTTCAGAAGAGCTTATCCGAAGCAGAATCTCGTGTTGCTCATCTACGTGGGGAGCTTCTCCGGGCACAAGAGGACATGGGCAATCTTGCCGTGAGTCTCCGGGATAAAGCAGCAGAACTTGCTCATGCTGGTGTTGAGGTACCTCAAATAAATGCTCAGCTAGCCGATGGTATGGAAATTTTCAAAGGGTTAGCTGGTTATTGTGACGGGCTTCTCAAAGGTTATTGCGACGAAATTGTCGCTGCTGATAAGATTAGACGAGAGCTCGCAGCAGCAGCACCAAATGAAGAGGAACTCAAGAGCCAGGTAACAGAAGAAGTCAAGAAGGCTCGCGAGGAGAAGATATCAGCTTTAAAGTCTAAACTCAAATCTTTTAGACTGATGAGCCCCGATGCTTAGGACTTGAATTGCTGCTTTAGTTAGGGAATAATTTTGTATCATTTTCGTTTCAACCGTCTTCACTTTTGTACGCAAATTTACAGTGTTGAATGAAAACAATATCATTTTAGTCTTCATTATCTCTTTTTGCTGAACTCTAATTTGAGACAACGAAGAATAATACAAATACCATAAGTACGATGTTAACTTGGTATACAAAACAAGAAATATTGTAATTTTATTCCCGAAATGCATTATGAATTGGCACCCCCAGCCTGACTTGGCTGGAACTTACAAGAACAAGGAGTGAGCTACATGATTCACGGAAAATATCTCTTAAGGAATTTCCCATTAATCGGCATCATGAGCCTATCTCCTTTTTGATTGATAAGGCGGTAAACTCCACCCGAATAGACTGCATCTATTATGAACGGCCCTTCCCATTTAGGATTGAACTTCCCTTTGGTTTTGTGTGTCATCACCATGGGTCGTCTGTTGGCCAAAACCAAATCGCCTTTCTTAAAAATCCGTTCCTTAACCTTTTTGTTGTAGGCTTTGGAAATACGAGCTTGATATAACTCAATCTGTTGCTGAGCTTGAAGTCGTTTCCCATCTAAGACTTCAAGTTCCTGCAGACGTCGTTGAAGTTTTTCTTCTTCTGTTAGCCCGGTTGCAATCACGACTTTCAGAGAAGGGATCTGAATTTCTAATGGCACTACAGCCTCGCAGCCATATACCAAAGAGAATGGCGTAGCCCTTGTAGGGGTTCTCACCGTTGTACGGTAAGCCCATAGACATTCGCCGAGCCTCTCGTCCCAATCACGTCGGCTTTTGGAGACAAACTTCTTGAGAAGCTTTACTATGGTTTTGTTGAACGCTTCCGCCAGACCATTTGCTGGCGGGTAATATGCCGTAGATGCAACACTTTGGATCCTGAATTTATCACAGAATCTCTAGAATCCAGAGCTGACGAATTGTGTCCCGTTGTCGTGAACTATTCGTCGGGGTACTCCAAAACGGTAGACGACGTGATGCTTGATGAACTTGATTACATTTGAAGTCTTGACTTCTTTCAATGGGACTGCCTCCGCCCATTTGGAGAAATAATCAGTCACAGCTAGAATGAACCGGTGTCCCTTAGACGTTGGAGGGGAAATCGGTCCTACAATATCCATACCCCACATTTCGAAAGGACAGGATGCCGACGTGGGGTGTAGATTCCCAGGTGCTTGGTGGATAAAATCCCTATGAACTTGACATGCGTGACAACGTTTAGCGTATTCAACCGCGTCTGAAAACATTTTCGGCCAATAATAGCCAATTCGTCGGAGGCGATCTCCTAATTTAGCTCCCGGCTGATGAGCCCCACACAATCCGCCATGAGCCTCTTTGAGGGCCTCCTTCGCTTCATTTCAGGAGAGGCATCTAAGTAAGACTCCATCGTGTGATTTGCGATACAGGACTTGAGAAACTGCATCGTAATAGAATCGGAGGGCCTTTCGTTTAATGGAGGCCGCTTCCTTAGGGTCATCGGGCAGAATTCCATATAGGGCATAGTCGATGTAGGGGAACCGCCAATCCCTAGATTCAAATTCCATAAATGTCGTACAGACTTCTCCTGACGTCGTCTTGTCTGGGTCTTCCTCTATGGGGATCTTGGAAAAGCATAGCCTCCGTCCCGTGACTAGAATCGTTGTTCCGACTTCCGGTGGCAATGCTAACGAAGTTGCCAAGGAGGCTAAAGCATCTGCATACGCATTCTGAGCTCGTGGTACATATTCTATAAAGAATCCTTCGAACTTCTGAGCTTGCTCTAACACAGCGAAGTAGTATGGGATCAAATCCTCATGACGTACTTCGTACTCTCCTCGGACTTGATTAACGATTAGCTGAGAGTCACCGTAAGCTTCGAGGTGCTGAACATTAAGTTCTTCGGCGAATTGCATTCCTAATAGCAGAGCATTATACTCAGCTACGTTGTTAGTACAAGGTTCGATTAGGGAGAATCCCCTTGGGATTACGTGACCGTTCGGAGAGACTAATACTACCCCTACTCCCGCGGTGATTGCTCCATGAGGATTTGCTCTAGACGCGCCGTCGAAGAATAATTTCCACACTTGCGTGACTTCCTGGATGATGCAAGCTTCAGCGACTTCGTCAGGTAATTCTTCGTACAACTTAGACGTTCCTGCTACTGGGTGATCAGCTAAGAAGTTTGCCAGTGCTTGACCCTTGACCGCCTTTTGAGGCATGAACTGCATGTCGTACTGCGACAAGAGAATGGCCCACTTTGTGAGTCAGCAATTCAGAGATGATGGTTTCGTCATCAGAACTCTCAAGGGATTCACCCTAGAGATGACCTGAATGGTTTGTCCAACTAGGTAATGTCGCATCTTTTGGATTGCGAATACCAATGCGAGACATTCCTTTTCGACTGGATTGTACCGGTGTTTGGCTCCCATCATAGTCCTGCTCAGGTAATAGATGGCTTGCTCTTGACCTTGATCATTGTTCTGGGCAACAAAGCTCCAAGAGAATGGTCCATGGCCCTCACATATAACAGAAATGGTTTTCCTGATATCGGGGCCACGAGAACTGGTGGTTGAGTGAGGTATTTCTTAATCTCCTCGAATGCTCTTTGACACTCGGCATCCCAAACAAAGGATATTCCTTTCTTCATGAGCTTAGAGAAAGGTTGACAGCGCCCAGAAAGATTTGATATGAATCTTCGAATGTAGGCTAGTCTACCTTGCAAACCTCTGAGCTCTTTGAGATTTTTCGGGGGTGGCATGTCTTGGATGGCACGTACTTTCTCTGGGTCAAGAGAGATTCCTTTGGACGTGACAATAAATCCTAGGAATTTTCCACTTGATACTCCAAGAAATGATTTTGTAGGGTTCATCTTCAACTGATGTGTCCGCATGATTTCGAACATTGTCCTCAAGTCTGCAAGATGATCATCCTTACATTGACTTTTTACTGCTATATCATCAACGTAGCACTCGATCTTTTTTCGCAGATGCTCATAAAAGATGGTGTTCATTGCCCGTTGATAAGTTGCACCGCATTTTTCAGGCCAAAGGGCATCACTGTGTAGCAATATACCCCCAACGGTGTTCTGAATGCGGTATGCTTCTCGTCGTCGGGGTGCATCTTGATCTGATTGTACCCGGAGAATCCATCCATGAAGGACATTCTTTCATATCCGCAGGTGTTATCAATCATAACATCCGTTATAGGAAGCGGGAATTCGTCTTTTGGACAAGCTGCATTAAGATCACGGAAGTCTATGCATATCCGGACCTTCCCATTCTTTTTGGGAACTAGAACAATATTGGCCACCCAGTCAGGGTGTTGTTCTTCCCTCACAAAACCTGAGTCTATAAGCTTTTTCACTTCAGACTCGATTGATTCCATGATCTCTGGACAAAACCTGCGTTGTTGTTGTTTAACGTGTTTTGCATCCGGATCAATGTTGAGACGGTGCATGGCAACCTTCGGGTCAAGGCCAGGCATATCTTCATAATTCCAGGCGAAGACATCTATATATTCTCGGATGAGAGATATAAGGTCTTCTTTTTCGGATGATGACAGGTCTTCGGCTATAAAGATAGGTTTGGGGTCAGACTCGTCTCCCATGTTGACCTGGATCACCTTATCTTCCGTGGGTGGTTCGCGTTGTTCGAAGCACATATCCCACAAGATATTAAGACGTTTGATCCATGGATCGTCGGTTGATTCGACTAACTCTTCATCACCCCCTGCATCTTCATCGGGGTGACTAGTTGAAGCCATGTTCACAGTCAAACTTTTGAAGAAAGGTCCGACACTGACATCGGATTCCCAGGAAGATGTTCCAGATGAATGATCCTGACGCAGATAATTACTAATATCATTTTCTGAGGCAGGGGGAGTTGTGACGTAACCTAAGCCTCTTCTCGTTTTTTGATAATAATCCGGAGGCTTTCCTGCAGGGGTTAGAGACATTCGGATTGGGGTTCGTCTACCTTTCCCGAAGTTCAGACCTTGTTTCTCATTAAAGTTATAGCCCATTCGTTTCATTAAGTATATAGAATTGGGTTCATGGTAATGGAATTGGGGACTTCCGTCGTCTTCCTCTAAACTTCCTCGTTTGAGTTGCTCGGGTTTGACTTTACCAAAACAGATCGGCTTCTGTCCTTTCCTTTTGGATGGGACTTTGAAGAAAGCCTTCTGTACATCTTTTGCTTCTTCATCCGAAGCGAAGAACGACCTGATAGGCAATGTTAGTGATGCCTTCGTGCACAGTGTGTGCCATGGGTTGGTACCTGCATTAGAATTATTCTCTACTGGCTTATTTCTAGAGGATGCATCAGGCAAGTACGCTAAAAGAAAATCTTCATTAATGCACCATTCACCCTCGCTCAGTACATTATTATTACCCTCATCTTGACCCATTACATCTAAGTTCAGTTCCCACGGACAATCGTCTTCGGGATCTGGTTCAATGTCGGCTTCATTGCCGCTGTCCGCATCTTCTTTCTCTTGGGACTCCAAATAGAAGACGGAATCAGTGTGGAAGTTCTCCACTCCTCTGAAGGGGTATTTCTCTGCAATTAGAGTTCGGACTTCTCCTTCATCATTGGCATATTTCATGACCTGATGCAGAGTAGACGGGACAATGCGGTTTGCATGTATCCAGGGCCTTCCCAGTAATAGATTGTAGGAAGTGTCCGCGTCTATGATGTAGCATGTCACCTCGGACTTGAGGTCTCCAATTTGACATCTGAGCTTTATTTTCCCTAGGGGTCGAGTGCTGTTTGCATTGAACCCGAAGATGGTGGTCTGGGTAGTGTGTAACCTGTGCATAGGGATCCCTAAGACCTGCATGACCCTATAAGGCATGATGCTGAGTGCGGAGCCCGGGTCAACCTGGACACTGATTTCGGAAGATCCGATATACCCCGTGTAATACAAAGGTCTGTCATGTTTATGTTTAACCTGCATATCTTCTTGAGTGAACGATATACAAGGTAAACTTCTTGCAGCTTGCAGACATTGCCGACAAGTCTGATCTTCAGAAACTTTGGGAATTGGAGCAACTTGTGTGATGAAGCTCTCCGTACTCTTCAAAGCTTCAATTAGAGCTTCTTTGGTAGTTTTTGACAACCTTAGGAGCTCATATAATGTAATTCGGGCCGGTATGTTGGCCAGCTGTGCCATGACATTAAATTGAAAAGGAGCACTGGACTCTCCGGGTTCTTGGTGCAGATTTCTGTTAAACCGGAGCTCCTTTTGCTTCCCTTTTTCAGCAGGCTTCTTCGGTACAGAACCCCCAGCGTCTTGGGGCTGTTCGTCAGCTTCTTGAACATTCTGACCATAGTCTTTCAAATAAGCTTTTCCTGACCGAGTGCCAGGATTGCCTTCTGGATACGCCGCTAGAACGATCCTCTCGTCTTCTGAATCAGTGAGAGGTTTGAGCAAATCATCATTCTTATTAACAGAGGGGCTAATCATGTTGGATGCCTTAGCCTTTCCTCTTTTCTTCTTGGACGAGATATCCGTCCACTGTTGGTCTTCCACCAGATCAGGATGAGCCCACATGATTTCTCCCTTTGGAGTGGTGAGGGGTATTAGTCCCTTATCCTTCTGACTGTGCAAGTCAGTATTCTTCAAGTGCATTTCTCCCTTGTGGATGGGGACAACGCCATCTGCGGTCGCTACGGGAGGAAAATCACCGAATTGGACTGCTATCATGTTGGTGGAGACGGTCTTTTGCTCAGGTTTCAGAGTGAGCACCTTGGTGTCCACCAAATTCTGGAGAATGTCCTTAAAGATGTAACATCTTCTGGTAAGATGTCCTAGAAATCTATGATAGTGGCAGTAATTAGGGTCATCTACCTTCCCTGCTTCATCTGGCTTCCTAATTTCAGGAAGCTGCAACTTGTTGTTCTTCCGCAATAGCTGGAACAAGGTGTCCACATGTTCCTCCTTGAAGGAGTACTGTTTGGGCACTTTCTGCTTGTTAGGCGTTTTGCCTTGCTTCGCGGGAGGCGGCACTTGCGTGTAATCAGCTACTAAGGTCTCTTTCCCCTTAGACCGTTGGGCATTGTTCTGATTGTGCTGCTGTTGTTGTTGCGGTTTGGGCTGTGCAGCTTCTTCGGCTTTCACCCGAGCAACAATCTCTTCAGCTTGTTCTCCCTGCGAAACCAGCTGTCTCCAGGAACGACACTCCGCCACCACCATCTGAGCGAGGAGTTGGGTCTGTAAATTGTGCCTGCACGTTTCAACCAGAGTTGATTGAGTCATACCTGAAGGGCATCGCAATGGCATGCTGTGAAATCTCTCCACATATGCCTTGATGGACTCTCCCTTCTTCTGTTTGGTGGCGAGAAGAGTCGGGACCGAAACTTCTGTATCGTCCTCGAAGAACCTGGCTAGGAACAGTCTTTCTAAATCTACCCATTTCTGAATAGATCCAGCAGGCAGCTTCATAAACCATTCAAAGGCTACCCCTTTAAGAGTGCCGATGAACAAGCGTGTCAGGATGGCGTCGTTCGCCACTACATCTCCAGTCTGAGACTTGAAGTAATAGATATGCTGATTTGGTGATCCTGTGCCATCGAAGGGTTGCAATGTTGGAGCTTTGAACTTCGGTGGGTATGGGGCTATATCCCACTCAGCAGGATAAGGCCTCACCACTCCTTCTTCGCGGAGCTCACTTCTGTTGGCGATTGCATTGAGGCGAGCCTCCAGTTCGTCCATTTTAGTGGACTGAGGATGCAGTTCTTTTTCCACCTCTTTCTCACCTTCAGAAGAGGATTCCAGGTTGTGAGTCTCACGATCTGAATGTTCGTGAGCTTTTTGCTTTCCCTTTGACGTTGTCTTCCGGGAAGATTCAGGTTTTTGGCATTTTTCTGCCAGAAGTTGGGCCAACATGTCCTTCAATTGAAGAAGGGTCTCTTGTTGCGCTTGGAGTATGACGTGATGTTCGTCTACTCTTTTGGCTATGTCCTCGGGGTTTTCCGTCATGTAAGCCGAAACTCCTTGTGCCCCAACAGAGCTTGAAGATTGAGATTCAGCTATTGCTGAATGTTCATCACTTGTCGTGATCCCTTTGGCTAACTTTTGATAGTCAACCGGGCGAATAGCTCCTGTTCGAGTCCGAGTATTCTGATATACTCCTTCGAACTGGTCACAAATTTCCCTAACAGTTGGGGAATGACTTCTTTGTGACTCGTCAGAATCGGAATGTGAGGCTGTTCCTCTGCCGATCATGTTGATAGTAACCTCAGGATAGTCGATTTCAGAGGTCTTCTTCTGGCGACGTTGTCGTTTGGGAGGTCTAGCGACATTCGTCAACCTATTAAACACCGATTGCCTAGGCATCGGTGAGCAACAGCTGCATTCGGAGAGGACAGCGGAAATGAGCCGTTCACACTAACACGAATGGGCCACTTGCTGTGTTGGTATTCCTCTTGACAGTAGCTCACGCAAGTCGGAGACCTGGGAAAGATTTTGTGAGGGTGGAGATGGAACCCCCGGCCTTTGGATGGGTTGGACATGAATATTAAATCCATGCCGTCCTTTTTGAACCTGACGGACCGTGTCGTGTTCTTGAGGCAAAACACGAGGGTCGCGCTTTGGTTTATAAACACGAGGTCGAGGCCTGTGTTTGACCGATTGAACAGATCCTTGAGGATCTTGTCCTGATTGAACGCACACTTGTGGTGTGCGTTTTGATGTTGAAACAGACCCCTGCGGGTCTTGTTTTAGTTGAACGCACACTTGAGGTGTGCGTTTTGAAACAGACCCTTGAGGGTCGTTCTTTGTTTGGACGCACACTTGTGATGTGCGTTTGGTTGATGACCCAGACCCCTGAGGGTCTGATTTTGGTTGAACGCAGACTTGTGGTATGCGCTTGGTTGACGAACCAGGCCCCTGAGGGTCAAGTTTTGATTGGACGCACCCTTGAGGTGTGCGTTTGAATGATTGAACAGACCCCTGAGGGTCGTGTTTTGATTGAACGCACACTTGTGGTGTGCGTTGGAATTGTTGAACGTGCCCTTTGGGGTCACGTTTTGGGACGCACCCTTAAGGTGTGTGTCTGGATTGAACAACGCGCCATTGAGGTTCGCGTTTGAGCTGGATAACATGAGGCTCATAGTCGGGTTCATTGCCACGAAGTGTGCGTTCTGGAGCAGAAATGCAGAGTTCGGGCAGATTTTCAGAAACGCAATTCTTGCGTTGGGCCGTAGCTCAGCTATTCCGCAAATATGCTCGCCGCATGGATCTTCTCCTCCGTCGAGCGGCGTTTTTCTTTGCTTGTTTCAATGCCCTGGCCGCAGCGTCGTCGACGTTGATTGGGTTTTCCTCCGACATAGGCCTCTTTTGACCTATTATGCGCCATAATGATACGGGGGAGGAGTCTTCAACTCGCAGAGCGAGTTTAAGGTCTTGGCCAAAGGAGAGGGCTTTCTTTGGCATCTCAGCAGTAGTGATGACCTCCTTAGAGGCCTTGTGGGTATCACGCCTAGCTTTAGGGCTAAGCGACCCAGAGGAGAGAACCTCCTCGTACTTGGCTTGGTCGAACTCTACAACGAGAGTTATGATGGTGGTCACAGTGAGGTGGACGTCGGATTGCACCACCACTTCATCATCAGTGAAGCTAGTCCCCAGCAGAGTCGCCATCTTTTGTTTGTTGGAAATTTGATGTAAAAAGATAATGAAAGAAAATTTGACTTGTATTCTCTCAAAATTGATTACAATTTGAATTCCGATTACAAAAGAGAGGAGAATGGATTTGATTCTCCCCTTTGTTTAATTCTGGGTTCTTCTTGGCAGCGATGGAGTGCTTCCTTCGATTGATCACGTCGAACTTGCTCTCCGTTGACGATCCGACCGTACTATCTCACTGGAACAATTGATTTGTTTGATGAATTCGGTTTAGAACTCTTTTAAGAAACTCGGAACGAGTTGAGAACTCTGAAAAGATTTGTTGACAACCGAATAACTGGTTTGATAGGATAATCTTGCGTTGCAAGCTTAATCACAAACTCTTAAATGAGTTTCAGAACTCAGAGTGAGTTGGAACTCTGTAACAGAGTTGTTAGAACCGAAGATTCGGTTAATAGCCAAGTTGATTCTCCAGTGATGAAGGGATTCTCTGGGATTTGATAATCTTCAAAAGATCTCCTTCTCCGTGCTGTTTGAACTGCTGAGATTTGTTGACCTTAGGTGATTTTGATGCCAGCTCACTTCAACCCTATGCGGTTTTGTTACCAGAAACCCATCATCTCCTCACTCAGTTGAGTAAGTCGGTTATTTATAGGGAGATTAGGGGTGTAACCATCCCCTAAATCTACTCCTGAGTGGGCGAAAATCCCTCAGAACGTGGGATAACGGTTTTGAGGCCGTTCGACTGGTGTTTGAACGAGTCAAACGCCTGATCTGGCGTTATGGGCCTTAACTCTGCGTCTAAAGCTTGAGACGCAGAGTTAAACCTTTGTCAAAGGTTGGAAACGCACAGGCCGCATGCGTTCTAGAATTGGAGACGCATAGGTCACTTGTGCATTCAACTCTGCGTCAAGAGTTTGGGACGCACAGTTGAGGCTATTAAAGAACGCACGTTACATGTGCGTTTTGGTGCTTTTAACTCTGCGTTGCAGAGTTGACTGTCTGTTGGAGAACGCATAGTTTGTGTGCGTTTTGAATTTGAGAAATGCAGAAGTGAACTTCTGCATTTGATAGAGGTTGTTGACTTATAACCTCTTCTATTATGACATTGCAAAAGCCGTTGTTTATTGATCTTTGACTGTTATGAGATATGAGAGTCGTCAGATTGTAACTCTCACCATCGATTATGAAGGCCACTGAATAGAGTTTTCATCAGCTGTCGGAAGCGTCGTCGAATTGTAACTCTTCTCGATTTGTGTGAAAAATCTTCTATTAGCAGCTTTCGATTGTCGGCACGAAAACTATTTGATTGTAGCTTTCGTTGTGAGAGTTAGTCGGGAATCAACATCCATAGTGTCTTTTAGACGAATATTTGCCCACAGCTCTCTACCAAGTAACTCACCAGCTAAGTCCAACCTTTTATTTCTAACATCATTATACTGCTCATCAGTATCTCTAATAGTTGCTAATATAATATTAGTCATGCTGTTGTCGCAGCCATCAAGATCAATCATCTCAGAAATGAAATCGTGTTTGTGGCGATTGTGGAGTTGCGAATGCAGTGGTTAGAAAGTCGTCTGATTGTGACTTCCATTGTCGGAACCTGATAGGGATCAGCTATCCATTGTGATTTTTAGACAGCCTACACCTTGTTGAAATAAACATGCCTTCATCCCTCCCAGACCATATTCTTATACAGGGGCCAAATGAAAAGTTGATTAAACAATTAGTATACTATGAGCTAAAGCCCAAATGGTGTGAAATATGCAAGCAGATTGGACATGATACAAAGAATTGCAAGAGGCAAATTAAAACACAAAGATGGGTTCCAAAAAAGCTCCTGGAGCAGATAATAATGCTTCTACTCAGAATACTTCTGTCAGTGCCTAACCTATTCTACAAAATCAACAGAAGCCTAAACAAGATGAAATAGACAAGATTGTTGTGAATTCCTTAGTTGGAGAAAATTCTGTGCAAGATGTTCATATTAATCAAAAGGATATGAATGAAACACTGAACATAGGAAATTCTTCTGCTGATATAAACTCTGTGCATGTTGTTCACGTTTTACAGGCTGATACTAGAGTTGTTACTCATTCTGGAAATTCTTGGCTACAAAAATCAAAAGGAAAAAGGAATTCATTCTCCCATTTGGCTAGAATGATATGTGAACTTGATCCCTCTACAATGGATAGAAGGGGGCAAACTAAATGAATTTATCCTTTTGGAATATTAGGGGATTAAACAAGTCCCCTAAACACCATTTGGTCAGGCAGCATCTTGTCCAGAATCATCTCTCTTTCATTGCGTTACTTGAAACAAAAATCAAAAAGGTCAATTTGCCAACTATCACAAAAAAAATTGCCATAAATTGGAAATGGATCTCTAATGTGTCAAGCACAGATAAGGCCAGAATTCTGATATTATGCGATCCTGATATATGGAATATTCAAGTTGATTATATTTCTTCTCAACATATTACTTGTACTGTCAACTCTATGGATGGAAGGATAAATTGTATTATTTCTTCAATCTATGGTCTCAATCAGCAGGAATCCAGAAAGATTCTATGGACAGAACTCCTTCAAATGCATCAAAAAATCGAAAACATACTATGGCTTCTTTGTGGGGACTTCAACACAATGATCAATACTGATGAAAAACTAGGAGGAATAGCACTTACTGATGTAGATAAAAATGATTTCAATTCTTTTATTGGTAATAGTAATCTCTTGCACCTAAAGACACTGGGCTGTTTCTTTACCTAGAGCAACAAACAAGATCAAAACACTAGGATCTGGTGCAGGCTTGACAGGGCACTTGTAAATGATTCATGGATTGACAAATATAACTCTAGTCATGTGGAGTACTTACTGCCAACCTCCTCAGATCACTCCCCAGCTTTGATCACTATCTATGAAGAGGAAAAGCAAGGGAAAAAGCCTTTTAAGTTGTAGGTAATAAAAAGTACCTTTAATCCCTATCAGAGAAGTTCAGAACAAGACTACTAAAACCTCGCCCGAAATAGCAAAAAAGGGGGAAAACGCTGATATCTCTCAAACCGTAAGGAATTTGGCGAAACAGAGGTGGCAAACCCTCTTTGGAGGTTTGGTTGGCTCCGTCTCATCGAGATAGTCGATTTTCATATATAATTTGTCAAATTCCGACTTACAGTTTGAAAGTTATGGCCTATTTTTCGAAGCATGTTTAGTAACTTGCCTAAAGGCTGAAGCTCGCTTGTAAAGGCTGAAGCTCGCCAACAAGAAAGTCCATCTACAAGGATAGAGCTCTCCTAACAGCATTGAAGCTCGCCTAAATAAGATATTAATCAAGAAAAGAACTGCTTATCTGAGTATAATAAGCTCTTAAATTATGAGCTATCCTTCTATCAGCAAAAAGCAAGGATCCATTGGAGCATAAAGGGGGATAGATGTACAAGTTATTTTCACTCCATCATCAAAAGCAATAGGCATCAGAACAGAGTATCAGCACTCAATAATAGCATGGGAGAAAGACTTACTGAGGCAGGGGAAATTATAAATTGGTTCATGTCTTATTATAGAAACCTAATGGGTACTCCAGTTTCTACATCCCCTCCAAACATTAGGATTGTTCAGAATGGGCCCTGCTTAACTAAAAGCCATGTCCAAAATCTGTCAATTCCAGTCACTAAGGAAGAAATCAAGAAAGTTGTATTTTCCATGGCAGATAACAAGTCCCCCGGCCCAGATGATTATGGTGCATCTTTCTTCAAGTATGCATGGTCAATTATAGGTGATGAAGTTATACTTGCCATTGAAGAATTCTTCAGTTCAGGAAAATTGCTTGGGGCTATAAATTCCACTTCTATCACACTTATGCCAAAGAAGCAATGTCCAAGCACTCCCTCTGACTTCAGACTAATATCCTACTGCAACTTCCTATACAAAATCATATCTAAAATCCTTGCTAACAGGATACAAGCAGTCATGGGGTATCTCATAAGTGAAGCCCAAAGTGCTTTCATAAAGGGTAGGCATATTACTAGCACATGAGCTGGTAAAACAATATTGCAAGAAGCATATCTCCCCGAGAACTATGATTAACATTGATATTAGAAAGACATTTGATACAATAAGTTGAGATTTCATAAAAGAGATGCTTCAAGGACTGGGGTTTCCAGAAATGTTGATAAACAGAATTATGACATGCATATCATCTCCAAAATTCTCTATATCTCTCAATGGCTCCTTACATGGCTACATTAAAGGTGCAAGAGGCTTAAGGCAAGGAGCCCCATATTTGTTTATTTTGGGTATGTAGTATCTCAAAAGAAGTCTTGATCTCCTAAAGCTAGATTCAGATTTCAAATTTCATCCAAAATGCAAAAGACTAAATATTACACACCTAATATTTGCAGATGACCTGCTATTATTCTGCAAAGGGGACCTTATTTCTATCCAAAAACTTCATCAGTGTGTCAGAAACTTCAGTCAAGTCTCTGGGCTGGAGGCAAATCCTAGCAAGAGTGCTATCTTCTATGGTGGTGTGAATGAGTCTGTGAAAAAAGACATTCAAGATTATTTGGGGTTCACTGAAGGGAAAATGCCAGTAAAATACTTAGGTGTTCCCCTAGTGTGCAAGAGACTAAGCTACATTGATTGCAATCCTCTTCTCAATAAAATCTCAAGCCAATTCCAAAGTTGCTTGAAAATTAAAAATCTATCCTATGCGGGTAGATTAAAGGTGATAAAGAGTGTGATACTTGGTATGCAAATATACTAGACCTATAGCTATATTCTACCAATAAAAGTACTCCACAAAGTTGATTAGCTTTGCAGAAAGTTCCTTTGGGGGAAAAATGATCATGCATCCAAGGCTTCTCTGGTTTCATGGGACATAGTCTGTACAAGTAAATTGTATGGAGGATTGGGGATTTTCTCTTCTACTATATGGAATATAGCAGCAGCACTAAAGACCATATGGGATATACACACAAACAAAGAGCTCCTATGGATTAAATGGATTCATGGCAATTATCTAAACTGTAGGAATATATGGCAAGTGGAAATGAAAGTTTATGATTCCTCGACATGGAAACAACTATTAAAAGCTAGAGATAAGGCTATAGCTTGCTGTGGTGGTTTGGATAATCTAAAAGACTTAATGAGGTCCTATTATAGCTGCTCAAAAATCAAACTTTCAAACTTGTATAAAGCTCTTTCCCTTGCTGCAAATAAAGTTCCATGGTGTATCACTATATGAGGGGGGGGGGTTCAATTACCCTAAGCATTCGTTTATCTCATGGTTAGCTGTCCAAGATAGGCTCCTAACCTAGGACAAACTGCTACGGAGAGGTATAATCTAAGCTAATCAGTGTTGTTTATGTTCAGGATCCAAGCCTGAAAGTAGATGCCACCTATTTTTTGAATGCAACTATTCCAAAGATGTATGGAATGGAATTATGGATTGGCTCTGTTTCAGATGGAGAAGCTGTGATTGGAATCATCTATTAGATTGGTTCAATTCCAATTTGCGAAGTAAAGGATTCAAGCATAAAGTAAAAAGAATGGCTCTTACTATTTTCATTGAAAGTTGCCTTCATCATTGATTTCATTAAAACTTTAGTCGTTTACAAATGAATTCAAATAACAAAAATAAAGATTACAACTCTCTTAAAAATAACAAGATTCGTTTATCGTCTCTTGCTTGCGTGGGTTCTTCGCCTGTGCTGGGGATGTTAATATCCGTGGACCACCATAGATCTGGATCCGGTTGATGGAAAATTCGGCAGAGTTTCGCCTTCGTCGAGAAAGTATTTGATTTAAAGCGCTGAGATCGACCAAGAGAAATCAACACTCTTCTCGAGATCAAGACCAAGCCTGATCTCAAGAAAATAGGGGAAGCGGGCTTCGGATCTCTCGAACTCCACTCTTTATGCACAGGAGATCACCAAGACCTTCTAATCCTTGCTGTAAATTTATGGCTCCACTCTCCAATTCGGTAGCGTTTCGCCCTCTTGATGTCCGCCCCTATGAAATGAGCCCCTAGGCCTGTATTTATAGGCTTCAGTTGGGGGGTTTTCGGATAAGAATGATGGATTTGGCCATATCTTTAGTTAATAATGGCCTAACCATGTTTGTAGATGATATTTAAACAGTTAGGAACCCTTGGAACAGATAAATCCTAAGAAAACCGCTCAAAACTGTCGAAAACACGTCAGGGGTCAAAACAACGCGACAGGCGCTACTGACCCCCGGGGGGCGCGAGTCGGCGCGGTCCGACTCGCGCGGGCGCGGGTCGGATTCGTCCGACCCGTACGGGCACGGGTAGTTTGGCCTTTTGCTGAACTTTGTGTTTTACGACTTTTCTGGGACTTGTACTCTCCACCGTTTTGCATATTTATCCATCGTGTTGACTTGTACGCTCCGCGCGAGTTTACCGACGCACGCGAGTTGATTGACGGGTGCATGTTGATTGACGTGCGCGAGTTGATTGATGGGCGTGTGTTGATTGACATGCGCGAATTGATTGACGGGCGTGTGTTGATTGACATGCACGAGCTGATTGACGGGCGCACCTTGATTAATGTGTGCGAGCTGATTGACGCGCGCGTGTTGATTGACGCGCGTGAGCTGATTGACGCGTGTGTGTTGATTGACGCACACGAACTTATTGACACGCGCGAGCTGATTGGTGCGCACGAGCTTACTGTTAAGTGTGCAGGCCACTCGGTTCGCTGTTTCGTTTTATGCGCTTGTCGGCATTAGATAATCATTTTAGACTCGGATATCGACGTTCGTCATCTTCTCTCTATTTTGAGCTGTATGCGGACACCTATAGGTAATTTTAGACACCTACAGATACCCCCTTCAAATTATTTCAGACTCATTCTTTTATAGAGGAGTCTGGAATGCTTTGGATAAGATAAGCCATTTCCTTAATCTCGTAGAGGGACCTGTGAACTGCTTTAATTCTTGACTTCTTCAGCCTTCAGTCTATTCAGTATTTTGTCGAATAGATGAAGTTCATCCGGCACTGTGTTTATTATCTGACCGTTGTCAAAATCTTGAACTGAGATTGATGTGTATGTTTTTGAACTTAGCTCGTGCCATTGAGTTAACTTTAAACTGATCATCTTCGTCAGAAATTCATATTTGAACGTGATTGAACTCCCTGGAATCATCCTTTGCCTTATTTTTGTGAAATTACTGATGCGTCGATCGGCATCGACCTTTACTATAATGCGTTGTCCAGGGTTAACTTTTGTTGTAACGCGTTGACTGGCGTTAACATAATTTATACTTGTACGTTTGTCGGAGTCTACACAGTTTAAGCTCTTAAGGCGTTGGAGTGTGGCGGTCCTAAATTTTGGGCTACAGGACCAACTATTAATGTTGTTTTGTCTGTAGATATGGATCTTATCCTGAAGTCGTTGGATGCTCAAGTCACAAGAACAACTAATGAAGCTGATGCGTCAATGACTCACATTTATAGAATTTTTGGCAAATTCTCAGTCGTCAACGGGTTTGATTAGCCTTTACCGACTACCGTTTGAGTCGGGCTAGCATGCAGATTGTTTAGACCCGTTCTGCACGTAACGTTGTGCAAAAAGAGTTAACTCTTTTAGTGCTACGATATTGAATACGTAGACTTCATCTTTCTTACGGGAATAGACTACCCGGTAACACGTGTTAAGCGCTGACTTATTTCTAGTTAGGCTTATTCCTAGTTAGGCTACGGGATAAAAGTCTTCAGACTTGGATTCTGGTGTCTTTTTTAATCTGTGAAAGACTAAACTGGCAACGCGTGTTAGGCGTCGACTTATCCCTACTTAGGCTTCGGGATAAAATTCTCCGCATGTGTGAGGCACGGATTTTGGTGTTATTAATAACAACATGCCACAATATCGAATATGTGGGCTTTTGTCCTTTTTTACGGTCAAAGACTAACCGGCAATGCATGTTAGGTATTGACTTATCCCTACTTAGGATTCAAAATAAAATTCCCCATATTGGTATTATGGTGTCTTCTTCAATCGGTGAAAGACTAAACTGGCAATGCGTGTTAGGCTTTGACTTATCCCTACTTAGGATTCGGGACAATTCCCCGCGCGTGTGAGGCACAGATTTTGGTGTTATTAATAACAACCTGTCACAATATCGAATATGTGGGCTTTTGTCCTTTTTACGGTCAAAGACTAACCGGCAACGCGTGTTAGGCGCTGACTTATCCCTACTTAGGCTTTGGGAT
Organism: Asparagus kiusianus; assembly: GCA_022839385.1. NCBI lineage: Eukaryota > Viridiplantae > Streptophyta > Magnoliopsida > Asparagales > Asparagaceae > Asparagus > Asparagus kiusianus. The sequence goes on along the minus strand of BQKN01058706.1, from coordinate 134,024 downwards.
AAAATTCCCCAGACATAGATTCTGGTATCTTTTTCAATCGGTGAAAGACAAAACCGACAACGCGTGTTAGGCGTTGACTTATCCCTACTTAGGATTCGGGACAAAATTCCCCACGCGTGTGAGGCACGGATTTTAGCGTTATTAATAACAACCTGCCATAATATCGAATATATAGGCTTTTGTCCTTTTTACAGTCAAAGACTAATCAGCAACGCGTGTTAGGTGATGACTTATCCCTACTTAGGCTTCAGGATAAAATTCTCCAGACTTAAATTCTGGTATCTTTTTCAATTGGTGAAAGACTAAACCGACAACGCGTGTTAGGCGTTGACTTATCCTTACTTAGGATTCAGGATAAAATTTCCTGCACGTGTAAGGTGCGGATTTTTAAGTTATAATGTTAAAATATTGTGTCTTCTCTTGGGGCAAAGACGAACCAAAAATGGAAGAGGAAGAATTTTATATTCTATCTCCAGTTGCGAAGGAAACTCCAAGTGGGATCTCCACTTCGAGAGTCCGGACAAGATGAAACTAAGAGTGGGATCTTCACTCCGAGAATCGAATAGATTCAGATAACCCTAACATTTATAGGATTGGTTACCTGATCTAAAAATGAAATTCCGACTTTAGTCCTAACTTTTATAGGTCTGACCGAAGGGGAGTTTGAGGTGATCCTAACTGTAGGAAGGTTTAATCACTCGATTTGAAAGTGGACTACTCATTCATGGAAGGAATCGAGAGGTGATTTTGGTTTTGGCCCTAACTATAGGAAGGTTTGACTAAGTAGGAGGTTTGAGACGATCCTAACTGTAGGAAGATTTGATCACTCAATTTGTGGACCTCTCGTTCATGGAAGGAATCAAGATGTGATTTTGGTTGTGGTCCTAACTGTAAGAAGGTTTGACCACATAGACAATGAGAGTGGGAGGGGGAGTACAAATCACAATGGGAGTGTTGACTTGTACAAATCACTCAGTGGGGGTTCCTGGTGTTAATTGATAAATACTCAACACGGAAGGGTTTGACAATTCATCAAGGATTAGGACATTAAAATCCCGAGTACTATATCCGGACTTTAACCTTGTGAATGTTAAGTGCAAGGACACATCAGAAGTTTGAGTGGATTCAACCGAAAGGAATTTTGATGGTCCCACCGTCAATTAATCTGATCGATGGGGGATTTTGTGGTGGAAGACTGTGAGTCATCAAACACCAATGAGAATTTTGTGAGGGAAGATTGATCCAACGAAGTGATCGAATATCGTCTCAGCAAAAGAGTGTTCGAAAATCATAGTGGGGGTTTAGTGTTTATCACTTTGTTTGTAATGATCGGGCTATCCTTAAGAAAATTACATGTAGTATTCTTCCGGGAACTTCCCGTTACATGAATCATCCACCCCAGCTTCCTTTACGGAACTGGGCCTTACTTTGTACTCAGTTACATGACCGGGTTATCCTTAAGAATGTTACATATAAAAATTCTCCAGGAACTTCCTATCAACGGCAGGAAACAGTTTAGACTCATATACCTATTAGAGTATTAAGAAGTAGTTTATACTCGTATACTCTTTGGAGTCTCGGAAGGAGCAGTTTATACTCTTATACTTGTCGGAGTGTTGCCATCCTCATCTGGCTTATCCCAGCGTTATGACGCAGGCTTCAACCAAGGTTTGGATGATATTCTTGAGAGCAAAACAATTCTTTGGTGGGATGAAGGACCCTGCAGTGGTACGCACAGTACTTTAGATCCACATTGTTGTCAGCTTCCTCCTGATTTGTGATAGGTGGTAGCTTGATCTTGTTGTTTTCAAGGAAGGATTCGAAGATGGCTGGAACGTCTTCATCCTTGAAGGAGTACTCTTTTTGGAGTCTTGAACCCGAAGTCTTCTGCTATCTTCAGAGTTGCTGTTACAACATCTGATTCGCATCAACAGCTGCTGCAGGTGCTTTCCCTTTACCACAGGAGGCGAAATTTAATTTCGGAGAGTTAGCCGTCAGTTGGCTTCTTTCGGCTTTCTTCCTTCTGAGGAAGCGTTCAGCTTGTTCTCCGTGCACCTTCAACTCTTTCCAGTTATTGGACGGTGCTACTCTCATAACTTCCAACATGTCCAAAGAGAGGTTGTTATGACAGGTTTGGAGGATGAAGTCCTCTGTGATCGGAACTTGACAGTTCATCGCCTTATTTCGGAAGCGCTTGACGAAGTTGCTGACCGTCTCGTCGTCTTTTGCTTCTCATCAAAGAGTGTCCTGATTGATACCTCGGCATTATCGTCAAAGAAATGAGTGAGGAACAGGTTCTTCAGGTCGTCCCAGCTATTGATGCTTCCAGATTTGAGACGACGATACCAATCGAAGGCGAGCCTACGAAGGGTGCCAACAAATTACCGAACCATCAAGGCTTCATTGCCGGAGATCATGCCCAAGTGGGACTTAAAATAGATCAGATGCTGGGTGAACCCTTCCTGTCGAACGGCGTAAAGTTAATCAAGTTGAACTTGGCCGGATAAAGAATCGATTCTCACTCTCCTGGGTAAGGACACAGAATGCCGGTCCTTTTCACCTCTCGAGCAGACATTAGAGCGTTGATTTTTCTCTCGAGATCTTTAATTTTCTCATCCTCGCTCGTATCGGGCCTCAGACGATTTGAAAGAGGAATAACGCGGCCACCCCCGGCATTATCATCTTTGGTGGAACCACTCCCAGCATTGTTATCTTTAGTGGGGCCAACTCTGATGTTTTGGTCAACTAGAGGGTTATCAACATTAAGGCGTTCATCCACATCTGAATCGCTACCTGCTTGGTTAGCAGTGTTGCGACGGCTGGATTCGCCAATTTGATTGGATAGAGCCCGAATCTGTTGATCATGCTCTTCCTTCATCCGTTGCATAGCCATTTCAATTTTAATCTTGAATGCCTCTTTCTGCTTGGTTAGAGCATCCTTAAAATTTTTGGAAATTTGCTCAGTGTTGATCATGAATGCCTCGTGGGATTATCCTGCGCTGGATACCGTTTTGTTAGAAGCGACTGCAGAGTGGGCATCCGATGCTTCATTATCCGAGGATAGTCCTCTATTCATCCTTTGATAATCCCTGCGTCTAGTGGTTCCTGCTCGCAATTGAGTTATACGATGCGATATGAGGGGGTAAAAACTAGAAGGTTGAATCGACTTTCCCTTATCAACCATGTTAATTGTGACTTCTGGAAGTTCGTCACCATGAACAGCCGATTGCTTCTTACGGAGATGCTTTGGTTTGGACTTAGTCGATCCGTTAGAGATCCTCTCAACTACCAAGACCCTCTACGGAGTGGTCTTGGGGCGGCTACACGCTGATAATACTGCCCTGATTAGCTTGGCGTATGGGCAGTGAGACTCTGATTCTCGGGTATTTCTCCGAGACTTGTTTGTACCCCTAGCCTGATAGTACAACTCATCGGTCTGATGACCAAAGCAACCTATCATGTGTTGGCATGACTTCCCATGTATAACATTATCATCGTCAGACGAATACGTTTCCTTCTGGGGATTTGCCGTCTTGTTGGTGTTCTCAAGAATCATACGTTTAGAGCCACACATTTTTAAGCATGAACTCTTGACGGGCTCTTGGACTTCAATTCGCCGTCCGAGGCGATCAGTTACAGGAGTTTTCCTACTATAGGAAGGCTGTGATTTTTCGCGAGGGTGTGTGCGACCCCCAGCTTGAGTAGTTGCTCGAGGTTCAGTCACCAGACCCAAGCGCATTTTGACCGGGGCTTTGCCTCGACCCGCGTGCGAAGGACCAAGACGATCCGTGATTTTCATCTTAAATCAGGACAAATCCATACTGTCATGGTGCTCCACTAGAGGTGCGGAACTTGAAGGGACCGACGAAACAGGTGCAGAACGTCTTCTATCTTGACCCTGACGCGGGCTAGATTTGAGTGACCTGCGGGTTGGAGGGTCAGATACGGGTAACCCTCGAGTAGGAGGGTCGGATCTGGGTGACCTGTGAGTAGGAGGGCTAGATCTAGATGACCCGTGAGAAGGAGTGTTGGATCTAGGCGACTCACGACCAGGAGGGTCGGATTTGAATGACCCGTGAGCAGGAGGGTCGGATCTGGGTGACCCGCGAGCAGGAGTGTCAGATTTGAATGACCCACGAGCAGGAGGGTCAGATCTGAGTGATCTGCACTTTTCAATGTTTTCGGCCGCTGTTTAAGACTTTGGCCTCCAAGTTTGATGCAGCCTTGATTGTTTCTTGGCTATGTCATTCTTCTGCATCTTTTGTGCCTTTTGCACAAGAATTCGCGCGCACGCAAGTGCACAACGCTTCTGAATTCGCTCCTCCAGAGTTGAACGGATCCTTTTAACTTGGATCCATTCACTTGTTGATGATTTAGAGGAGGGGGCGTTTGCTTGCTTGATGCTCCTTGAATTTCAGATCCGTCTCGTAACGGATCCCGTCTATCGGCTCCAAAGTCTTAGCACGCTGACGTGAGAGTCGTTGACGTCGCCTTTGACGTGCCCTCTTCGATAGGATTGGTGTGCCTTCAGTACTCAACTCCTTGATTGAGGAGGAGTTTAGATCTGTAGATCCGGCCTCGTTGGAAGCCATAGGGGCGTTGCAAAGTGAGAGCGCAACAACAACGGGTGTCTTGATCTTCCTGGGCTTACGAGGGGCGGAGGATCTGGAGGAGGAGGACGATAGATACTCCTCGAACTTCAGTTGGTCGAACTCATATTCTACAAATTCTTCAACCGGGATGCAGACCCGAGGTTGTGACACGACAACTTCGGCAACGAAGCTGTTGGCTCCCATTGTGATCGTCAGTTTGTTTTCATTAAAAGTTGCCTTCATCATTGATTTTATTAAAACTTTAGTCGTTTACAAATGAATTCAAATAATGAAAATAAAGATTACAACTCTCTTGAAAATAAACACAAGATTCGTTTATCGTCTCTTGCTTGCGTGGGTTCTTCGCTTGTGACGGGGATGTCAATATCCGTGGACCACCTTAGATCTGGATCCGGTTGATAGAAAATTCAGTAGAGTTTCGCCTTCACTGAGGAAGTATTTGATTTGAAGCGCTGAGATCGACCAAGCGAAATCAGCACTCTTCTCGAGATCAAGACCAAGCCTGATCTCAAGGAAATAGGGGAAGCGGGCTTCGGATCTCTCGAACTCCACTCTTTATGCACAGGAGATCGTCAAGATCTGCTAACACTTGTATTAAATTCGTGGCTCCACTCTCAAATTTGGCAGCGTTTCGCCCTCTTGATGTCCACCCTTGTGAAATAAGCCCCTAGGCCTGTATTTACAGGCTTCGGTTGGGGGTTCTCGGATATGAATGATGGATTTGGCTATATCTTTAGTTAATAATGGCCTGACCACGTTTGTAGATGATATTTAGGTAGTTAGGAACCACTAGAACAGATAAATCCTAAGAAAACCGCTCAAAAATGTCGAAAACACGTCAGGGGGTCAAAATAGCGCGACGGGAGCTGCTGACCCGCGGGGGACGCGGGTTGGCGCGGTCCGACCCGCGCGGGTGTGGGTCGGATTCGTCCGACCCGCACGGGCGCGGGTAGTTTGGCCTTTTGCTGAACTTTTTTTTTCGACTTTTCTGGGACTTGTATTCTCCACTATTTTGCGTATTTATCCGTCGTGTTGACTTGTACGCTCCGCGTGAGTTTTTCGACGCACGCAAGTTGATTGACGGGTGCGCGTTGATTGACGTACGCGAGTTGATTGATGGGCGCGCGTTGATTGACGTGTGCGAGTTGATTGACGAACACGCGTTGATTGACGTGAGCGAGCTGATTGACGGGCGCACGTTGATTGAAGTGCGCAAGCTAATTGACGCGCGCGAGCTGATTGGCGCGCACGAGCTTACTATTGAGCGTGCAGGCCACTCGGTTCGCCGTTTCGTTTTATGCGCTTGTCGGCGTCAGATAATCCTTTTAGACTCCGTTATCGACATTCGTCGTCTTCTCTCTATTTCGAGCTGTGTGCGGACACCTATAGGCATTTAGACGCATACACTTACCTCCTTAATAAACAACATTTGGATTGAACGAAATAACAGAATCTTTAATCAGAAAAGCAGGGGAGCTGAGCTTCTTATCAAAAGACCAAAATAGATTTGATGACCATAGTTCTAAACAGTGAAGTTGCTGCTGAAGACAGAGAATGGTTATTATCAATGAAATAGGGTTTACAGGTTTCGGCCATCACTCCCTGGTCTGATATTCATGCACAAAGTCTATTCCTTGTATTCTTCTTGTAGATAACTCAAAATCTGAGTTTTTTTGCTGTACTATACTTCCAAATGGTTAAATGAATAAATTCAGTTTCATTACCAAAAAAAAAAAAAAAAAAAAATTTTGCTCTTATGTTTTATGCATGCAAATGAGTACTATCATCTGTCAGGTCTGCAATTTCAGTACTGCTATCTTTGTTTTTTTTTTAATTTTTTAAATTTTTTTTTTTGTGCATGGTTATGATTAATCATATTCAAAGTTGTAAAACTTGAATATACCCATTCATCTTTACAAGCTGTTTCTCCTATCAACTGATGCTAAATTATTTACATAAGTTGATCATTAGAATGGTACTATCAGAATCAAAGCCATTTGACCAATGCAATCAAATTTCTTCTCACATTTTCCCTTGGAAATAGCTGTTAATTGTTTATTAGTCAGATTAAGCCTTCTTTTTTCTTTTTTTACAGAATCACATGAATGGCGTATCTAGTATACTTATGTTCTAATAACGTATTGCATCAATAATGTTGTCAGTCAACTAAGTGGGGTACACGATGCCTGAGCAATAGCGCTCACTGTAGGGGATAGTTTAGAACTGTTTCGTGACTATTCACTAGAGTAGTTCCTTGGAGTAATAAACAAAATTTACATAAGTTCATACTATATATCAATCACTGTACTACGACACTAAGTAATTAAACTGATTCATTAAAACCCAATAAAACATTTTCATATCAGCAAAGTCTACTACCATTGTGTCTGAGGCAGTGACTGTAGTTGTTCTTTTGGCACTAATGCACTGTCAAAATATCATAATGGCACATTGATGAATGGAGATGATTTGCTTAGTGGTGATGGTACTCACACTAGTTTAAAAAAGGACAGTCCAAACGGTTATTAGAACCGTTTGGACAAGTAAAAATAGCCCAAACGGTTTTAACCGTTTGGGATAACAAAACCCAAACGGTTAAAACTGTTTGGACTGCTAAGAAATCCCAAACTCAACCCCCAAACGGTTTTAACCATTTGGAACATGTAGCCCAAACGGTCTCAACCGTTTGGATGATTTATTTTTTTTCAAAAAAAACATCTTTTTCTCCGTTCTCTTCCGCATCCCCCCAAAAATTTCCCCCAAAATCTAAAATCCCCGCGCCCCTTAACCCCATCCCCTCAAATCTGTCATCTCAAACCCAAATCTCTCAAATCCCTCTGCCATCTTCTTCCTCCTCCTACGCTCCCGCCGCCGCCTCCACGTCATCTTCATATGCATCTCCTCCGTTCTCCTCGTCTTCATCAGGTTCTTTTTCTTTCTTTTAAATTAGGGTAAAGAAACAAATATCAGCCCTAAAACTCCCACTGGAATCCTCGACGAGAATCGAGCTCCCAAGAATAGTAATCAAACCCTAAAACTCCCCCCCTTTATTCTCTTTTTTAACTCTTTTTTCTTAAATCTTATTTATTTCTTGAAGGTTTTAAGAGGGCTAACGATCAATATGGGTATCTCATAGTTCACTTGGCTCCCTCTCTCTTTCAAATTTAAAAGCCCTAGCTTTGACGAAATTAAGTGTGATTTCTTTCCTTTATTTTCACAGAAGAGCTATAGAGAAGGTTCCAATGGCGAGTTTGCGGTAATGGGGATCCTATTTTGCTGACAAATTTGTGTAAGCATGATCTCTTGTTAAAGAAATTGCTGATTTTGTAAATTTTCCGGTTGAAATTGAAGGAAAATCTTGGTTTCTTAGTTCATTAGCAGTGGGGACAACTAAGATTGATTTGAACCGTGGCCCTGTTAGTTCTATTAATATTGGCGAAGAACTTGACTTTTCTATTAATCCCTCTGCCAAATACTTTTTAAAAGCATTGATTCTTTATCGTCATTGTTCTAATTAAACTTCAGAAATTTCATTGTTCTAATTAGACTATCCTTCATATTTAAAAAGAAGCCATAAGTGTTTGTCATGACCTTGAATAAGCTAGGTCAATTAATTTTCGAGTGTTTTGCCTTTCGCCTTTCAACTCCCTTTTTAGATCACTTCTTATGGTTGGTGCTTGAATTATTCTTTTCTCATGTTGAATGCTCTTCCAAAGGAAGAAATGCAGCACCTTTTAACTTCATAGTTCATACACCGCCAATGACTAGCTTCTGGTTTATACTTGTAGCTGTTGTTATCATATGAATAAATCAAGTTTCCCTATCCAGTGGGATTGTGCTTCTTGCAAATGGCCTTCTCCTCTGCATTATGCTTGATAACTCTGAAGGTCATGAAGGTATGTTTTATTTTGATCAACAGTGACTTCCATCAGGATTATTACAATACTTAACAGTAGCTTTCAACTGGTGATTATTGATTCTTCCTAAATCTCCTTCGAGCTCTCACTATGTTTGCCTCTTTTACTATCTATTTTGTCCTCAGGCCAGAGGAATTTAGCATCCTGGGAATAAGAATTTTAAGGAAACAAAGCAAAATAGAAAGTAAGCATTGACTGCCAATCATCTGTATATAGAGTCTCCCTTCTTGTCCTTCTATTTTGCTTTTTCCTACTTCTCTGTTCTTTTTATTTTAGAAAATAAATTGTCATACAGAACGTGTTTATCTTTTGAAAGCTATAAATCTTATGTTGCCTATTTATGTACAGTGTACAGCAAAGCTATATGGAGATAAATTTGCACTTTGAAGTGAGATATGATGAAAGGCAGAAGAGAGCCAAAAGTATTGATATTTTTATATTGAAGTTTCTAGTAAACAATCACCCGAACAAAATGGTCCTTAATGGAGTTCTATTCGATGTTATTTGCATGCTGAATTAATTGGTTCACTTTATTTCATTATTGATCAAAATATTACATGTTATATCTTGTCCTAGATGAGAGAAATATGAGGTAGGATGCTTCCGTTCATAAATTATAGGGAAAAAACGTATAGATAGTTGGATCTGTTTTTAGAGATGTTAAAAGATAAGAAAATAAATTTAAAGGAGTTTACTAATTTTTATACTATCTTGATCAGTTTTGTATGGGTTTCTCCTAGTTGACTAGTTTTCTTTCATTACATCAAATATCTGTGTTTTATTTAAATATTTTGTACTGATGTACAGAAAAAAATATTCTAATTCATATTTGGATTGTTAATTCATTGCATTTCTGGAGCTCTTGCTTTGAGTCTTTGGCTGAGAAATAGTGCATACCTCTACACCTCCGTTGCTTTTATGCAGGTGCTTAAGATTACTTGTAAGTCCCAACTTTGTGATTCTTTTCATCATTAAAAGAAATTAGCTAGTCCATCTAAAGTACCACATTACAGGTCAATAGCAGATGAATTATTGAATGTTGTTCTATTGGTTAATGCAGTTCACATAGCGGTTGCTGTACTTGAAAATGTTTTTGAGAATGGGCCAACTCAATATAAAATGCTATTGTCTACCATCACCCTTGGGGTAATAGTGGCATCTTATGGGGAAGTAAGTTCTAGCTGGCGTGGAGTGGGCTATCAGATGGGCAGTGTTATCTGTGAAGCGCTGAGGCTAATTGTTATCCAGTATTTAGGAGTATATGGCGGGGTCTAGCTAAACTCAATTTCTGCCATGTTCTGTATTAATTTTTTCAGGTACACCTTCAACTCTAATTCTTCAATCATTAAGAAAGGTTTTTTTAACAAGATCCGTCGTTTATTGCTCCAGCTCAACTTTCTCCCCTGTTCCATGGATGTTCTGGGAGAAGCCGATGATTGATTCTTTTTGGCCCTGGGGTTTATCTGTTCCATGCATTTTAATCGTCAATTGTCTCCTTATGTTTGCACTCAATCTGTACACTTGCCTCGTGATCTCACACATAAGCGCACAGGGATTTGCTCGGGCCAAATCTTTTAGGGATTTAGTGGTAGTTTTTCTGTTTCCTTTCCTTTTGGGAGATGTTGAGTACTTATTGTATATTGAGTAAACATTGTGTATGAGTATATAGCATTGGATATTTATTAAAGTTTGAGAATATTTTGATTTCATTGTGAGATGTTGAGTACTTATTGTGTGAGATGTGTATATAAACAAGTAGATAAATAAAGAAGCCAAAATTTAAAAACTATTAAAATAAATAGCCCAAACGGTTGAAACCGTTTGGGCGAAAAATTGCCCAAACGGTTTCAACCGTTTGGGCTAACATTTGGCCAAATGGTTACATCCGTTTGGAAAATTTTTATACCCCAAACGGTTGTAACCGTTTGGGCAACATCCCAAACGGTTGTAACCATTTGGGATTTTGCCCAACGGTTACAACCGTTTGGGCGACCGTTGGGGACAACTTGTCCCCAACGGCTTTAGCCCAAACGGGCTTTTAACCTTGCCCAAACGGTTGTAACCGTTTGGGAGGGGGTTTTCCCAAACGGTTCCAACCGTTTGGACTGACATGTTTTGTACTAGTGTTAGTCGAATAATCTAAAGATCAGATGATTTCCCTAATCATCTATCATGGAAAAGCTGGCCTATGAACTCTGGTTGTGTTTGATAATCTTTGATAAACTGGGTTAAGACGAATCCTAGCATAGTTTAATCACAAACCAAGCCACAACTAAACGAGGCGGAAGGTGGTCCAAAAAGAACTGTTAGAAGTAATTTGTAATTCTCTAGAATAATCTACAATAATCTTGTAATATGGAAGATTTCTGGAAATAACTAGGACTAGAAATATGATAAAAATAAGATATATCTAGAAGATAGGAATATTATACAATACTCTACAATGTTTCACGTAAAATATCTATGCTCTAGATAGCTCTATAAGTGCATATAAATAGGCAATAGATGTAAGCATTGTAAACAAGTTTTGAAGTAATTAAAATAAAGTTTCTTCAAGCGAGCTTCTTCCCTTCTAAATTTTCATTTCCCTTCTAATTTCTCCATTCTCAATCCTCTGAAACTAAAATCAATTACCCATCTAGCTTTCTCAACTGTAACAAATTTGGTATAAAAGCCATCCTATTTTACCTCAAATCAATTTTGAAAGCCTTTAGCCTTTCACTACCATTCTAAATGGCATCCTCATCACCAATTGCCCCGTCTCTTTTCAACTACTCTCAAAACATAGTCCCCATCGATGGTGAAAACTATGACTTTTGGAGCCCCCAAATGAAGACACTCTTCTTCTCTCAAGAACTTTGGGAGCTTGTCGAAGAAGGCTACGAGGGTCCAAATGACTCGGCGATGTTAGCATCATGGACACTAGCAAAGCAAAAGGAGTATTAGGAGAACAAGAAAAAGGATGTGAAGGCGCTCCTCTTTATCCAACTAGGGGTAAGCAAAGCAATCTTTTCCCGAATAATGTCCACGTCAAAATCAAAGGATGCATGAGACATACTCAAACAAGAATTCAAGGGCTTCGATAAGGTAATCTCTATCAAACTACAATCTTTACGGAGAGAATTTGACAACATAAAGATGAAAGATAATGAATCCGTGAAAGAATTTTCTTATAGAGTTACCTCAATTATTAATCAAATTAGAAGCTATGGGGACAAAATAGACAATAAGAAGATTGTTGAGAAGATATTAAGAAGTCTTCCCCCTACATGGGATCACATTGTTGCTACCATAGATGATCTAAAGATTTGTCAAAACTAAATTTCTATGAACTAATGGCTTTTTTGGAGTCACATGAGCTTAGAAGAAGCAGATCTTCAAGCCAAGAGGTGGAGCAAGCATTCCAGTCAAAACTAACATTTTTAAGGAAAGGAGGAGATAAAAGTAAAGAAAATAAAGAAAGAATATTTTCTTAGAAAGCAAAAGGAAGAGGCAACTATCATGAAAGAAAGTTCAGGAGATAAGGAAGAATGAATGGGAGAGACAAATATTTCTCAAAAGGTAAGTCTACCTCCTATTGTAAAATCTGTAGTAAGTCTGGACATAACACATATAATTGTAAATTTAAATGTACAAACTATAGAAATGCTAATCACTCGCAAATAGATTGCGGGTACCAGAAAAATAATGAAGCCCACTATACAGAAGTAGAAATGGATATTTTATTTATGTTTTAATACACAATTAGAAGAAAAAGATACTTGGTATTTGGATAGTTGATGCAACAATCATATGACAGGAAATAAGAGCAGCTTCGTAGAGCTGAAGGATGGATCAAGCTCTCAAATAAATCTTGGAGAAAAAAATTAAAAACATTGAAGAAAATGGAGTGATAGTAGGACAGACTAGGGGAGGTAAGACTAAATACATCTTAGATGTTCTTTATAATTTGGGGCCACTCAAAATTTACTTAATGTGGGACAATTAATCCAAAAATGATATTTAATCAAAATTTTGAAGAATGAATGTGTGATAATAGATTATAAGAATAAGCAAATAACAGCCAGAATAAAAATTGCTCCTAACAAAGTTTTTACCCTAAAAATATTAGTAGAGAATCTTGCACTCAAATAAAAAAAATAATGATTCTCTATTATGGCATGAAAGGTAAGGCTATTTAAACTTCAAGAGTCCAAATTTGCTAAAAATGACGAATATGGTGATAGGACCCAAACATAAATAAAGAAGAAAGAGTTTGTGAATGATACATTTATGGAAAATGCATCGCTTACCATTAACTAAAACATCTTGGAGAGAAAAAGCCCGTTAGAATTGGTGCATTCTGATGTTTGTGGCCCAACACAAACCCCATCATTAAATGAATAAGGATATTTCTTATTATTTGTTGATGATTATAGTAGAATGATGTGGGTACATTACATAAAGTAAAATTAGAAGTATTTTTAAAGTTTATTGAGTTTAAGGCTCTTGTAGAAAAGCAAAGTGGCCACAAATTAAAAGTTCTAAGAACTGATCATGAAGGAGAGTTCACCTCCTATGAATTTTAAAATTTCTATAAAATTATGGAATTATAAAAGAGCTAACAACAAGGTACACTCTACAAAAAAATAGAGTAGCAAAAAAAGAAATAGATCAATTGTGGAGATGGTGAGCAACATGTTAAAAGGTAAAAATATCCCAAACTAACTATGGACTGAGGTGATATATGCAACAGTCTACATCTTAAATAGATCACCAACGAAGGCTGTGCCAAACAAGTCGCTATATGAAGCTTGGAATAGGTGAAAGGCAAAAGTGGATTTCTTTAAGGTATTTGGTTCTATCGCTTATGCACACAAACCAACACAGTTAAGAAAGAAAAAGTTTGATGAAGAAGGAGAAAGACTCATCTTTTTGGCTACAGTAAAGAATCCAAAGCCTACAAACTATATAATCCTGATACTAATAAATTGGTAGTTTCTAGAGATGTTATCTTTGATGAAGCAAGAACATGGAACGATGGATCACACCAAACCTCAGCAACGAGCATCATTGAAGAAGAAAGATGTAGGTTGTCTAAAAATCACCGTAGATAGCTAATCTCCATAAAACACAAATGATGGAGGTCATAATCTGACGAATTTCATATCAATTAATGAGAGTTACAACTTATTGATTCTCACAACAACAACTGATCATGGAAGTTATAACAGCAATAGACGAATGTTACAATCTGACAATCTTCCCAACATCCTACGAGAGTTACAAATTGATGACTCTCACATCTCAAATGCAAGAAATACAATATGACAATCTTTGCAAGACTTGGAGAAGAGAGTACAAATTGATAATCTCTTCAAATCAAATGCAGAGCCCATCATCGTGTTTTCAGCTCTATGCACGGAGCTCGCTACTACATTTTCAATCCTAAACAAGAAGGTCGTTTCCTGAACGCGAATGTCATGTTTGACCCACTCAAACACGTTCTAAATGGTTTCAAAACCATTTTGCACTAAATGAGAGCACTAAGCCCCCGTTAAGGAGCAATTTAAGGGGTTGGTTACACCCTTTAAACCCCTATAAATAGCTAAAAAATCAGCTGAAAAAGGATTTGGAGTTTTGGGGATTTTTTTTGGCTTCGAAGAAGAGGATCTTTTGATTGGAATTTTGGAGGTTTTTTAAGAGATTTTCGTAGAGCTTTTGTCCTGGTTTGTGAACCATTTCCGTTAAACTAAAAAGGATTAATTTCCTTTCTGAAATCAACTCTTCCCAAGAGTTCTTAACTTAGCTAGAGTTTAAAACTTGCTCGGCAAGTTCTTCTAAAACTCGTTAAGAGTTTTAAACTTGCATCACAAGTTCTTCCCGATGTCAAGTTAAGAGGAATAGACTACGTTCCACGAACTAAGGTGCTCGGATCGTCAACGGAATATAAGATTCAAACTCCCATCACTACCAAGAAGAATCCAGGTTTAAACAAAGGGAAGGATCTCTATTGAATCCTTCTCTCTTTTGTAAATCAAGAAACCAAATAGAAAAAATTATAATTTCTTTTTCTAAGTCAGTTAAGGAGATTAATACAAATTTTATTTTTAATTTTCTCACAATTTTCTTATAAACAAAAGATAGCGACTCCACTGGGGACTAGCTTTTTCACCGATGAAGAAGTGGTTGTGTAATTTGACATCAACCTCACTGGAAAGATGGTCGAACTCTGATGGGGGAATTTGACTAAGCTAAGTATAAGGAATTTCTCTCTTCTGGATCCCTTAGCCCCAAGGCTATGCGTAAGATCCGCAAAGTCTCTAAGGAGACTAAAGCTCCAATTATGCCTAACTCACTAAAGGGGGATCTCTCCCTTGGACTAGACTCTTTAGGCAGCCTCTCCTCTAAAGGAGAAGACTCGGCTTTAGCTAAACTCATCAATCGAGTAGAAGATTCTACACCCGTGCCCTAAACAATAGGTATCGGGTCACAAGAGGCCCATTACGATGACAAACTTGATCAATATAGATAGTGATGCTACAAAAGTCTTGAGACAAGATAAGAAGAACACTGCTCGACAAAAGAGGAGATCCTTATGACGAGCACAGCCCCGAGAAAGCTTATCCTTCAATCAACACGAGCTCCGTGTTTCTGACCCTCAACACGAGCCCTGCATTTCTCCTTCAGGACATGAGTCTCGCATTTGTGTGCCCAAACATGAGCTCCACGTAAATCAGGTTGAACACGATCCTTAAGGGAGTGTTTCACAACCAAAATGCAGATCTTAGGATTACGTTGCTCAATCAAAACACAACCCTCAAGGGAGCATTTCACAAACAGAACATGGACCTTAAACCCGCATTGATCAATCAAAACGCGACCTTCACTGCTAGAAAATGAACTATTGCCAACGGTACTTTAGCGACGAAAAATTTCGTTGCTATAAGTCATGTTATAGCAACAGAATTTTCCGTCGCTATTTTTCCGTCGGTAAAAATGTTTTGTCGACGAAAATTTCACTATTGGCGACGAAAAATTTTTGTCGCCATTATTTTCCTAAGAGAAATTTTCTATCATGAAATTTCCATCGCTAATTTCCGTCGCTAAAACCCAAAAATTGGAAAAAAATTAGGCACGGCAGCCCGCACCCGAGAGAGGGATTTTTCCCCAAATCCCTCTCTCATTTCCCCCTCTCTCCTCATTTCCCCTCCCCTTAACTCCCTCTCCTCATCTGCCCCTTTCTCTCTCTACCCCCTACATCTCTCTCTCTCTCTCTCTTCTTCTCTCTCGGCTACCCGACGCCGCCGACTAGCCGACCAACGGCTGCCGGCGTCGGCCGACCGAGAGCAGGGGCACTGCAAACAAAGAGTAGGCACGAGGATGAAGACGAAGCGGGGGCGATGCACGTGCATTGCGAGGTGGATGTGATTTTGTGGCGGGAACGGACGATTAGGGCTCGGATCTTGGTGGATGCGGATGTTGATGAGGTGTGGAGAGTGCTCACTGATTATGAGAGGCTCGCTGATTTCATCCCTAATCTCGTTTACAGGTAAAATTTTTGATTCTTTTTCCGTTTAAGTCTCTGTTTATTTATAATTTCTGATTTGGGGGCAGTGGGAGAATTCCTTGTCCTCATCAAGGGAGGATTTGGCTAGAGCAAAGAGGATTGTAACGAGCGTTATATTGGCATATTGAGGCTCAAGTTGTTTTGGATCTCCAAGAGTTTCCGGATTTAGTAAGTGGTCGCAATACCCTAAGTTGAAGTTGTTACTGTTGCTTATTTAAGTAGAAAAATTAACCAGAGTGTTAAATATTGCTGCTTGACAGTCTAAAATTGAGCTATTTATAAACATTAGTTTGCGTTTCGACCTCTTGTAGAAAAGAACATTTAGTAAGTGGGCGTTTACAAGTTTTTTTTGGTTTGGGAAATTTGACCATGAGATTGATCATTAGTACACTTAAATAACAATAATTGTAAGTGAATGTAGAAAACATACAAGATGGTAGTTTGATTTTTTGTTTTTTTCCTTATAAATTCATGAATCTGTGTTGGGGGAACAATGTACAGTTTCAGCATGTCCTTAAGTTAGCATAGAGCGAGCTAAATTACGTGTATTGATATTTCGTTAATTGACTAACACTGTAAAAAATTATCCGGGAGAGGCATGAGAGGCAAACCTATAAATTTCAGGGTATTGCTTGAAAATTAATCAGAATATGATGGATCCACTCAAACATAACTATAAATTGGTGATCTCGGTAGCTGAATTTTTATTCACTTGTAGAGGGTTTAGGTTTACATGTTAATCATCAAGCAAACTTGGGTGCTCAATAAAATTCATGGTAGGTTCCTTGAGTATACAAAGTTTATCGTAATTTTCTGAAAAATAGTGAAAAGCCATGGTATAACCTTGAGATATGTATACACATTAACCTAGTTACTTGGAATATTTTTTGTAAGTTTATACTTTGCTGGAACTGAGTTTCCCTGTTCTTCTTTCAGGCTTATGATCAGCACTTGAATATGATACTTGGAGATGTAGAAGAAATTATCACTACAGTAGAGATTGATGAGGAAGCATATGAAGAGATAGTTCGGGTAAGCAACCTTTACTTGCATATTCTGTTTTATATATGTTTGATGTGAAACTTTCTGAAGCTTCCATGATTATTGATTAGTATTGTGTCTTTTACCCCTTTCATTAACAAATTTTGTTAAATGAATTATCCTTTCTTTTTTCTGTTACGAGGTGTTAGTCAATTGGGACATTTTTACTTTTTAAAGTAAATGAATTAAATATATATACTTTGGTTGTGGTTGTGTTGTTGTGGTGCGTGCATGCATAGGGTGGTTGGTGGGTGGTTTGGTCATGGGGGGGAGGGGAAGGAGTAGGATTTGGTGATGGTGGTGGTGAGGGAGGGGGAGGGGGTGGGGGGTTGAGTATGGTGGTGGGTGGGGTTAGGAGATTTGTGGTGGTGGTGATGTTTTTGTTGTGTTGCGATGGGCGTTATTTGATTGGTTGGTGTCTGGTTTGGTCGTGGTGGGGGAGGGGGAGGTGTGAGGATTGGGTGGTGGTGGTGGTGGTGTAGGGGGAGGGGGTGGTTGGTGTGGAGTGCGGTGGGTGGGTGGGTGGGGGCTTTGGTCGTGGTTGAGGAGGGGGAGGAGTGCAGATTTAGTGCGTGTACGAGTGCGTACGTGCGTATACGCGTGCATGCGTGTACATAAGAATATGTGCGTGCGTATAATACATAAGAATATGCCATGATACTCTATTCGAAACATATAATACATAAGAATATGTCATGATACTTTCTTATTGTTATACTTGCATGTCATGTCATGTTGTTAACATTTGATTTATATTTGTAGGCCTGGACTTCTAAACAAGGTGGAGCTGATGATGAGGATGATGATGATGATCAGGAGGACTGATTTATTTTTTTACCTTTGGAAATAATGAGTGTGTTCTGTATAAACAATATTTTTCATGGTGTGTGTTGTATGAATAATTTTAATTATGTTGGAATATTTTTATTAAAATATATATGTTATATATGCGTGGGAATAAATATTATACTACAAATTGAACATGATTTTAAATTTATTATATTATTGCACAGGTTTTTTTTATTTTTAAAATAATTTTTTTTTAAATATTGAAAATATTTAGCCACGGATTTTTCGTCGCTATAGACCATTTTAGCGACGGATTTTTCGTCGCTAATGTTACTTTTAGCGACGAAAAATTCATCTTATTTATTTTTTATTTTTTTAAAAATAGTTATTTTAGCGAAGGAAAATCTGTCGCTAATGTTTTTTCTTTAAAAAATAGTACGGCGGATTATCCGTCGCTGAAATTTAGCGACGGAAAATCCGTCGCTAAAAACGATTTTAGCTACCCTCACTGTACTTACGGATTTGTCCGTCGCTAAAAGTCATGTTTCTAGTAGTTCTTAGTGTTCCTCAAGCAAGACGCGAGCCTCGCGTTCCCATTCTCAAACACGACCCTCACGTTCCTAATGTAAAACGCGATGTGAAACGTCACGTTCAAAAGGACCAACGTGGATTTAAAATTCATGTTTGGCAAGAGCCAGTCCCATCTAATAGTAGACAACAGATTCCTACTCAAAACTAATGTTCAGTGAGGGATTCTTGTCAAGTCTCCAATTTAAGAGAGCTCATACCAAGAGAAAGACCCGTACAACAAGTCACTCATTCATGTCAATGTGAACAACTTATTACTGTGGTCCTCTCAGGGTGCTAATGCTATGCACCTACACCAAGAATCTTGATGTTCGACCGACTAACGAGCGTTGTCTTTCCTAACAAGTGACGACATTCCTACAAGAAGAGAACTTCAGAGGATGATTATCTTAGGGTTACTATCAATATGGTCGGTAGAAGGAAATCATCAATCCCTAGTTCTGATGAATCAGAGACCAACCGGTCTCCGAATTTCAAAGAAATCCCTGATGAATTCTAAGGAATCTACTAAAATACTTGGACTCGAAGGGGAGTCATACCCCTTGTTTATTACCAGAGATTAGCTAGAGGAACAAACTCTGATGATGAATACTCAGTCATTATAAAGTCTCAATCCTCTAGTTCTTTTGTAGAACATGAGAGCTCCGCTTATATGGCAGGAAACCCCGAAGATCTCGCAAAGAGACTTGATGAACAACAAGCTATGCTTAGATCTCAGCAATAGACTATCAATAAACTTCGAGCCTTGATGGCCCAGATCATTACGGATAGGGCCAAAATCTCAAAAAGCAAGCTCAAAGAGGCTGAGAATGAACAGAATCCTCAATTAGCTAAGATGGAAGAATTGGAAGCACGCCTCAAAACCATTGCCAACAGAAGCGAGCTCCAAGAGGAAGGAGTTGTGAGGCCTTATCCCGTCGAATGTGATGTAGCCCCTTATCCTCCCAAATTTAAAGCCCCGACTCTGTAGACTTTTGATGGCACAGGATCACCGAATCAGCATATTTACTATTTCCAGTCACAGACTTGGAATGTGATATCAAACAACACCATATTGACTCGTTTATTCATTGGCACCCTCAAGAGGGTTGCTTTTGAATGGTTAAGGAAACTTTCTGCCGGATCTATTCAGAAGTGAGTGGATTTAGAAAAGCTATTTCTGGCGAGGTTCTTTGAAGATGACACAAAAGTCTCCATCCCTACCCTTCTTGCCACCAAACAGAAGAAGGGAGATCTATTAAGGCCTTCGTTGAATGATTCCGAAGCATGACCCTGTGATGTCCTTCGGGGTATGACACATGCTACTCTGGTGGAAACTTGTCGATATAATTTGCAAAGTAACCTTCTAGCTTAAATAGGGGTCGTAGAGTGCTGTTCCTAGGAATAGCTGGTCTCCTAAGGAGAACAAGCAGAAGAAATTGTTACCCAGATCAAAGTCAAAGAAGTAAGAAAACAGAAACAACCGGTGCAACATGGTCAAGGTAATCCTTCCTGATCAAATTAAGGGAAAGGATACCCTGGCTACTAATACTAATACTCGAGTTCCACCTGCTAAGCAAGGCAAGGCATCGAGTCAAAAAAGGCCAGCCAAACAATACTCTTTCAAGGATGATCATATGGTTATCCTGTTCAAATTACTTCTGAAGAATAATAAGTTGAAGCTTATTGAATTGAAGTGACCTGAAGAGATGGGAAAAGTAGACGATCTTAACTATTGTCTCTACTATAGAATGCTTGGGCATCTGACAAAAAAATGCTATATCTTTAAGGATATCCTACAAGCATTGGTCGACGCCAAAGTACTAAAACTGAAGCTAGAAAAGATATCTATCAATATGATACCGGTCCAGATCGGGAATGTTTCGCCTATGTCGACTCCCAACAGCGTCATCCCTATTCCCAAGGGAGAGCTACACTTGACAAACAATGACTCACATGGTCAGAAAGATAAAAGGTTGGTACCCCTTACCACTCTAAAAGGAGAGATAATATGGGTCCATCATGACTTGCTTGAAGATCAACAATGGACAAGTGTGTCAGGAAAGAAAAAGAGAAGCAAGGCCAAATGTTCCTACATGATTAGTCCCTCTCTAGATGAAGATGATCCACATCTGGTCCCTTTCACTGACTCAGAAGAAGAGAGGATTGCTCTTGCCACTAACCAAGAAACAAATCCCGGAATAGGTACTAGGTTGGGGAAGATGTACTTGAAGAAGTATGATCAAACTACTCAAGAAGCAGGAGAACAGGCTGATGAAACTAGGGGTTCCATCCGTAAAAAAGCAACCAACAAGGGAAAGCAGAAGGAGGTTAGCTAAACCAAGAACCTTCTCCAACAAGAAACCGGGGGATCAAAAAGATCTTTCAGTTTCAATGTCATGGCACAAATTGGCCAACATTCCTGCCAGAATCACTCTCTATAAGCTCTTAAGGCTGTCCAAATCCACGAGAAAAGCTCTGATTGAAGCTTTAATGGATACAGAGTGCTTCATCACACAAGTTCCTGTAGTCCCAGAAGGTACAAAAGAAATTTCCTGTGCATAATGTTTGCAAACTTTTAAAAGTCTACCTCGCATATCATTCACACAGGAAGATATGCAAATCAAGCATAAACATGATAGACCCCTGTATTATACATGGTATATTAGGTCTTATGAGATCAGTCGAGTCCAAGTTGACCCAGGTTCAGCGCTTACTATCATGCCTTACAGGGTCATGCAAGACGTTAGGATTCCTCTGCATCGATTGAATTCCACTCAAATCACTATCTTTGGCTTCAATGCAAACAGTACGCGACCCTTGGGTAAAATCAAATTTAAGTGTTAGATTGGAGATCTTAAGTCAGAAGTGACTTGCTACATCATAGACACAAACACGTCCTACAATTTTTCTATCAAATGATGAAGTACGTTAATGAAGAAGGGAGAAGTTATTTGCTACATCATAGACACAAACACGACCTTGCATTCATGTGAATCGTATTGTCCCGTCTACCCTCCATCAAGTGATGAAGTACGTTAATGAAAAAGGGAGAAGTCAGAACCTTGATAGCCAAAAAGCAGCCATTCAAGGGAGTGGAAAACTACCACACTGACTTAGTTTTCTATCTGGACACTCAAGAGCTAAAACAGCTAAAAGAAGACCCCGACAGCAGTAATGAAGCGAATGTTGAGCCCGAACCTAAGGAATAGTGTCTGTGGGAATTGAATTTGAATGTAATAAGCCAGAATGAGCTCAATAATAATGATGTATCTAGTGAGGGCGAGTGATATATTAATAAAAATTTTAATTTGGCTTACATGTCTGAATGTATTTTCTGAATGTGAGAAAACAAGGACTAATACAGATATAAGCACAGATCCATGACATATAATGTATACCAAGGCATCACTTAATCTGCCACTTAAGTTATCTTTTACCACTTTCGAGGAGATGGAAGATGTGCAGAAAGCCTTCTTCATGGTCCCAGATAAGAAGAAAGGTTAAAAGCTGATCTATTTTGAGAAAGTCAACTCTGAACTATCATATCAAAAAGGTTCAGAGGATGACACCAAAATCCCACAATTCCACCATTATGAGTCTAAGGCCCTCCATATGATGAGGACCATGGGATATGATTTTAACAAATAGGCAGGGTTGAACTTCAGGAAAGGAAGGCAAGCACTAATTCAATCTTTCACTCCAAAGGGAAAACCTCTTGATTATTACCATAAAATTGGGAGAGAGTTAGGCTATGTCTCAACACCTCCCCCTTTAGAAAATGAAGCCGGCAAATGTTTGCATCAAGATAATTCATCCGGAACATCATCATGGGACTTCGATGTGAGCATTGGTGCACTCAACAAAGGCATGTCCATGAACATGACATCAACTAGTCATCCAGATAATGATGATGATGAGGATGAATAATTTATAGAATCAGCCAATGACCCTTAGAAAACGTCTTAATGTTTTATAGGACATGCGCTTCGAACAACGTGAGCCGCCTACTGAAGACAAGGTGATCTAGATAAATATGGGAGATAAAACCAATCCCAAACTAATTTTTATAAGTGAAAGCTTATCACCATCCAAGAAAGAAGAAATTATATCTCTCATCCATGAATATATAGATGTCTTCGTTTAGAACTATGAAGACATGCTTGGTCTTGATCCAAAGGTGGTCATGCATCATTTCAACATTGATCCGAATGTGAAACCTGTTAAACAATAGTAATGTCGGTTCCATCTGGAGATCATGAAAGTAATTGAATCATAAGTCAAGAAGCTTATCGATTCAAGTTTCATCAGGGAGGATTCTGTTGGCAATGAATTATTCGGAGTACATGGTATATATATGGGGGCTTCATTGTTTGGATTTTTCGTCCAACGTACTAGTTCCGCTTAGTTAGGAGTTAAGTAGGAGTATTTACATTCTAGATTGTTAAGTATAGATATCGAGGAGGATTTTGGAGGGAGCGTGAAGATGTTATGCGTCACGACTACCTGTACCTGTTTGAGCAGATAAATTGATTGATTTTGATTGGTGTTCATGATTATACATATTGTTATATTTATATTTAATGCTAGAACGAGGGTATTAACACTTAACTCCTAATCATTCGGAACATAAGGTATATATATGAGGGTTCCTTATTTGGATTTTTCACTCGACATACTTGTTTTGCTTAGGAGTTAAGTGAGAGTATTTACATTCTAGATGGTTAGTACAGATATTGCTATGTTTCATATCCGTGGATTAATGGTACAAAATATATACGGGAGAGTTTCCTTATCTGGATTATCCCCTCTTAGTACTTTTTTCATATTATTAATCCCTAAGATACGATTACGAAATTTCGGGGACGAAATTCTTTTAAGGGGGAAGAATATAAAACCCCGTAAAATTTGAATATTATTTAAATAATAATAATAAATATGTTATATAGTAATAAATAACATATTTTGATGTTTGAGTAATTTAGGGATTGATTTCAGATCAATCTAATATATATATGAATAAAGGAGCGAAATCATGCACGACATGCATGAGCTTGAATTTGGAAAAACGATCAGTTAAATATTTTTAATTTTTACACATTGATACAGTAAGAATTTAGACATATTAGACAAAAGTTGTACGACTTTTCAATAGCTTTCCAATAAATCTTAGATTACCTCATTCTGAGGTCGAACGGGAAAGTTACAGTGAAAATATCAAAAATTGTTTTCGTAGTCAGACTAGGTTTCCTGGTTCGGGTCAAACAGATTTGTTTCGGGTTTGCCTTTATAAATACCTATATTTTTTATGAAAAGTCTCTCTTTTTATCAAATATATAAACCCTAGCAGCCACCCTCTCCACTCAAAAACTAGATCACTTTTTGGTGAATTATGAGAGCTTTGTGAAGCAAATACCGAGAAGAGGGCGAGTTTGTCGGCTTTTGGTGAGAGAGAACTTGTTTCTTGAATCGTTGAGTTTTATAGTAGCGTTTGTGGTAACATCATCTTCCTACAAACCCTTCACTTAGTAAAGATTAAGTTTTTATTAATTATAATGAAGAATCTCATGTTGAAGTTTAACCCCATGCTTTAAAAACATGATTTTTAAGGTTAAATCTTAATGTAATGATAGATATGAAGTTTATTTCTTACTGTTTATGTTAGTAACATGATCATGATCATTAGAGTTACTTTTAATTTTGTTTTTAACTTGCTAATCATGTCTTAATCATGTTTAAACCCTAGATTTATTATTAATTGAGTTTTTATGTAAAAGAGAGATGTTTAAACCTTAGGTTTGTGATACCTAAGTTTTGTTAACATGTTTAAATAATTTTTCATCTCTGTTAATTATGTAGAATTTATTAAGTTTAGTTAATCTTGTGGGCAAATTTCATGTTTTATTTGAGAAATTGATTAATTAGGATGTTAACCCTAATTAGATTAAATTAAAAGTTTAATTTTTGGTGGAGATGGTCTTTTGTTATTTAATATTCAAGTTTTAATATTGTTATATGTATCATGATGATATAAATAAGTGTTTAAATATAGTTAAAAGTTATACAAACCCGAAAACCTAACAACCAGATATTTCTCTGACCGGTCGACCGGCACCCTTGGGGCGGTCGACCGGTAGAGTCACGTGTGTACACGTTAGTCACAATTCTCTATTCGATAGACTGATGCCCTTGGAGCGATCGACCGACCTGAGATATTTTTGACATGTAGTTTTATTTCTTACGTTTTTTGAATGCGATCGTCGGGATCGAGCTGCACGATGATACATGTACAGTCATGGGTACACTTGAATAGTTTCGTAACACACCACAAGTATCCCAAAAGGGGATGAAGATGAATTTTGTTTTGATTACACTGGAGATAAAGGTTGATTACGCATTTATATACATGTTAAATATCGTTGATGAGCAACGCTCAGTACTACGTGGAGTAGTATGTCGATATACCATTAGTGTAGGCCATTGAGTCAGGTTTAGGATGCTTTATTTAGCATTTCGTCCTGCACTATAGTACGATGAGGCTTGTGAGCCGTATTTCTAGGATGCCTACTTGGTAGTCCGTCCCGCACTCGTGTTACTGTTGGCCTTCTTGTTTTGATGATGTTTAACAAACAATTTACTTCTAATGTTCTTTGTCTAGTGTTTGTGTTTTCGTATTTATTCTAAGAAAATAACGAGTTGGAGGATGGATGGAATTGTGCATTAACGATCATATCCAATGGGGGTTGGCGGAATTGTGGAGTGAAGCCTATGCAATTCAAATTGAAGATCCAAGTTCTAGCTTCATCCGCAAGTGTATCAAGTTGAGCTACATCGAAGATCAATCAAGCTTGGGTGTATTTTGTTTAGGTTTTATATTATGTGTGTTAGTACTTTAAGCTCAATCAATATACGCACATACACGTTTTGGTTTTGTATATATATAGTTATATATATATATACATATATGTTTTGGTTTAATTTCTTAGATATGAAACAAATATATTTTCATATACTTACTCATATGTTTTATTTTCTAGTGTATTTACGAAAATATTGTAGTTTTAGTTTATAGACTTCATAACAATAGTTTACATCTTTTTTCAAGTCTATAAAATCATTTTGTATTGTTTCAAAACATGGTTAAGCTAAAATATCAAAACTCATATATTCACATTTTTATGTTTTGGACTATTTTGTATTGTTTCATGTTTATTATCATGTCTACAATCATTCCCCAAAGTTTTACATTTTTGAAATTTATTTGATATTTTTAAACAGTGTTTTAAAATCAGCAAACTGTTTTCAAACCTGAAAATTTCATATATCAGTTCATGGTCGACCGCCACGGTCGACCGCGCCTTTGTTTTTACCCGTGGAGTCAAATAGAAACTTTCACGGTCAACCGCCACGGTCGATCGTCAGCTCGAATTTTCCCACGGTTGACCACCACGGTCGACCGCCAAAGTCTTTGGAAAATTCTCAGTTTCGAAAGTGGCTCACGGTCGACCGCGAGATTTTTACAGTCGACCGTCGTTCACTCTAACGGCTAGTTTTGATACATGATCAAATTTCTGATTCTTGGGTTTTTTGGTCTTTTCCTTTGGGGTTTTGGCTGAGATTTTGGGAGGCTATATATACCCCATTGCTCTCATCTTTCATGATCTATCCAAGAAAGTTTTTAAAACAAGTTTAGTTTGGTTTTAAGTCTGTTTTAGTATTTGTTTGGTTTGTGAAGAAGTTTTCACAAGTGGAGGAGATCATCTTCTTGTTTGGGCTTCAATCTCCATCTCTCCATCTTGTTATCTATTGAGAAGTTTTCTAAACTCTTATCTAGCTTTGCATTTGCTTAGTTATTTCATTATCATTCTTTAAAGCTAGTTTTTATATTGAGTTTAGATTTGATTTTATTTTCTCATTGCTTACGCACACAACCATTGAGCTTATTGTATTTACATACATTGTATAATTAGGTTGTGGGGGAGTTGTAACAATTGAGAGTGAGATATATTGAGTTATCATCTATTGTAGAGAACAAATTTATTATTTGTTACAATTGTGAGATTGTAAAGTTTTCGGTTAGCTAGAAAACCGAGTGTGAGGAGTGGACGTTGATCGGTGAATATTAAAAACCGACATTGTGAGTGAGTGTATACGTTGGTCGGTGAGCGTTGAAAACCGACATAGTGTGGTTGTAAACGTTATTCGGGTGAGCGTAGAAAACCCGGTTGTGATAGTGGATTTCTCCCCGGGAGTGGGGAGTGGAGACGTAGGACGGAAGGTCCGAACTCCGTGATCATTTGAGTGTGTTTGAGTTTATCTTTGGCGCATTTACTTTTGCATTTACCTTATATCACCAATTGTGCATTGCTCATTTTTTATATCATCCACTATCTTGTTTATGTTTATTTCACCCTTGTGTTAGTTTATATATCATTGCATATATTTTTATCATATAGGATATATCTCTTTATTCATATTGCTTATTCTTGCTTATAACTCTTGTATATCTATCTTGCAAGAATATATTTGTTAATTAGTTTTAATTGGCATAAAATTGGATTAGATTAGCATAAGACCCTAATCACCCCCTCTTTAGGGTCTAACAATTACGTATAGAGATGCGATAAGACTAATGAGCCATGTACACTGTTAGGATATTGACCGGGTAGTCCATCCTGCATGATAGTGCTATGAATCAGAATCTTATAAGGATTTGTATTGAGACGATTGATGATAGCCTGAGTCTTTGGCGGATGTCAGTATTGTCTATGACTCATTACTGAGATATATAAACGAGGTGCTTTGCCCTTGAAAGTACGTGGGGTTATATGCTGATATCTATCTTATCTTCCCTGTGATAGTGGAAGATATTATAAATATAATATTATGAACATCTTTACTTTCTATATTGCTTTATTTTATTCTTAGGTTGGGATCCATGATTAGCGATTGATAATTTGAGACATATGGTATATACACTAGGGTTTTCTTGTTTGGATTATTTCGCTCGACGTACCAGTCTCGTGTTGTGGGTTTCTAATTATTTTTTTCATTTAGATTGTATATCTCTAGTTTGATGTTAATGTTTAGGCATATACAATTTGAGACGTATGCTATATACATGAGGGTT
Source organism: Asparagus kiusianus (assembly GCA_022839385.1). Classification (NCBI taxonomy): domain Eukaryota; kingdom Viridiplantae; phylum Streptophyta; class Magnoliopsida; order Asparagales; family Asparagaceae; genus Asparagus; species Asparagus kiusianus. The sequence continues at coordinate 106,418 of BQKN01058706.1, read as the reverse complement.
TCCTTATTTGGATTATTTCGTTCAACGTACTACGTATCGTCTTGTAGGTATCTAAATATTAACTTCATTAGATATGAGGGAAATGATCTAGGTAGACTATGCTTACTAGGTAGAGCCTCCACTTTATCTTGCAACCCTTCCCCTAGGGGCGGATGAAGGTGATCTTGTTGTAGCGTTCTGACGCTCTTATTGTTGTTCTTTTTAATTTAAATTTTTTTCAAGCAGCACAATGTTTCGGAGAGCCGCAGGATGATGGAGTTCTTGCATAGTCGCCGTTGTATGAGTTATCAGTAGAGGCTCCACAGTAGATTTATGTTTCCATTCAGTTATTTGAGTTGTATTTTATTTTGTAAAGGCTATGAGCCTTAGTTACATTTCTAGTTGATTCATGTTGAGATATTTTACATTATTTTAGAGATCAAGTGTTTACAATTTTATTCATTTGAGACATGATTTCATTTATGAGATTTATCCTTCTATACCATGTCTATTGTAATTATTTACCTTATTTTGCCTGTTTTGTACCTACACTTCTTTTTGATTCCACTAGAGGATATTATTGTGATTGGTAAAATCTTTTATTGTACAGTATAGGTGCATGGTAGGTTTGACAGCTCTGGTCCCCATAGATCATGAGCCCCCTTTTTTCTAATCCACAGCTAAGTCTAAGAAGAGAGATTGAACTCAATTAGACTAGGGGTTGGTTACTCAGAATTTATTAAAGCAAGAGTAACAAATCACCAAAATCATTTCCAGCTAGTACATCGTCGTGTTAATATTATACTTATGACAATTAAAACATTTTGGAATTATCCTAGTGGCAATAAAGAAGATTTCTGAATTTTACTCTAAGCAAGAATTAATGCTACGTTAACATTACACCTCTGGCATTTTCTTTTAATCATTCTCATTGTTTCAAGTCAAAACATAACATAGACAAGAGACAATGAAAAATTAAAAAATGATATCACTTTTTATTCAGAATACTAAGAAGTGATACAAAATCATTGCTTTGTTCTTATTAAAATAATGATACATTGTTAAGTCTTAGGGCCCATCAGCTTAATCGACGCGAGTCGAGACTTAACGTCTACAAGCTTTTGTTCATGAGTGGCTTTCACTGTTGATGCAACTTCTCTTCTAAGTTTTGCTTCATTAGGCATTGTAGCAATGACTTCCTTCTATATTTGCTCAAGAACTCGTAACTCATTGCAATAATTGGTGAAAGTTTTAGCACTCCTGAGATGGACTTCCTTCGTAGTCGCTTCTTTCCGAGCCAGCTGAGCTTTCTTCTAAGGCAACTCCACTCCTAGTTGAGTGATTGCCTCTTGAGTTATGTACGCAGCAGTAACAGAATCAGCCACCTCAACTTGTATTTGGTTGTGTTGCTCCTGCAGAGCTGCAACATGTGTCTTTTTCTTAGACAAGATCTTCTGAAAGTCCTCTGGTTGAGGTTCTTTTGTAGCTTGAAGGTTAAAAAAAGCTTGTTCCATTTCCGCCTCCAAGTCAGTGTACTAGAGGTCCTTCAAAGTTTTAAATCTGCCTCCAGGCAAGAGATACACTCTGGGCAACACTCGATCCAGTAGGTGTCGGCCAAACACCTGATGTTGTTCATGCAATTCATCAAGAAGGGTTTGAAGGTCTTAAAAGTACCTTGCTCATCGCTAACAAAGCTGACGGTCTGTTTCATCATGCTTTCCAACTATTCGACAAATCCTTTTAAGAAATCCGGACTTAACGATGTAGCTGGAGAGGGCACTAGTGCACCATGGGTCGCAACACTTTGTGACCTTGCTTGGGCAAATTCAATAGCAACTTTCTCTTCTAGAACCTCATCAGGAGTCATCCCTGAAAAGGGTTCTATCATTGGAATGGATCACTCCTCCTCTTCTTCATCTATATGCACAACATGTGTAGATTTAAAAGTATCCTGCATAAGCTTTGTCCCCTGTTGAGCATTGAAAGTTGGAGGCTTAGCTAATAACTTTTGGCAAGCCCTTTTCTCATAACAGTATGCTTCCTCTACGGCGAGGGTTCGTTTCCCTGCTACCTTCCTTTCTGAGGCCCAATTGCTTTTGCCTCTTCCCGAACCTCACTTCCTTCAGCTACTGCTTGCTCACAAGACAAATACTCGTCAATCCCTTTCAAACTAGTTAGTCTAGAGCTCTTCTTGGACTCGTACATTTCTCTGATCTCCTTCAAGCAAGAGGTGTATATATTGTATTCTGAGATCTGAGAAGCTTCATAATACCAATTATAAAAGTCTAGAACAGTATAAGAGTTGGGCATTGGGTAGGGCAATGTAAATACCGTGTTAGTATTTCAAGCTGTTGAATAATACCAAGCTTGGGCCCCCCTCGTATAAGTTCCTAATGAGATCAAGATTTGGATTAGGATTTCCGACATACAGGTGGTCATATCCAAACTATTCAGCAAATCAAGAAGGCAGATAGGGCTCGATAATGCATTTCTCACCCTGTCAAAGACTTAGATAACCTAGTCTGATCATGAGGAGCCATCGAAAATGCCCCTATTCAGGGATGTGAAGCCCTCGGGACCTACGTCCATATATGTTTTACACTATTCATAACTCCCATCAATTTGGGAGAGTAGCAGAAGACATGATAGTTGAGCTCTGCTGATAGGATCTGTTGAGCTAGGACTATGTACAAATTCACCCATTTAGCTGATTCAAGCTGATGTACAAATGGAATGAAAGATCCCTTATACGGAGAAGCGGCTATCATTAGTGAAGGATAATACAAAAGAAACCAGGCCACTAAATAAGTGTACGACACTAGTACACGAGGTTGGGGAGTTTTCAACATCTTCTTCCTAGTGATGCTAATCTCTCTGACGTTGAGGAATTTGGAAGTTAACTCCCATAGGCCGCTTTGCAAGCAACACACCATTGCAGAGAGCAGACTCACCGACTTCCCATGTGCTAAAAGAGCGGCTAGATACACTACTTCAGCCATGATGGATTCGATGGGCTTAGTAGTATAATGCATCTCTTCAGCCATAACATTAGAAAGCCAGCAAGGAGGGCGATATCAGAAATAGGATATTCAGCTTGATAGTGGAAGCTGTTGAATTCAGTGGATGGTGGTACGATATCCTCCTGAGCCTCATTAATGTAGCAAGCAATAGTATAACTAATGCGAGCTTTGATACTTATGGGTGAGCTCACATCTAGGCGGGTCACTGTCACATCCTTCTGTTTCATGTTCTAGAATAAGTATTCTGCCCAAGAAGCTTGCTTAACGCTGCCCCCTCGTAACCCAGTCAGCTGAGGGAAAATGTGGAAGTGACACATCACCTCCCAAAAAGTTGCATAGATCTCGGGATGTGCCGCTCTTAAGATTGAGAGTTTTTCAGTCCCTGGGATGAACCCCTCATATGGCATTTCTCTGAATGGCAAACTAGATACTTCATACATCTCATGGAGAGCAAAGTCCAGCTCCCCGAAAAATGTGAAGAATGTGCAGGTATCAAGGTTATATCACTCTAGCACAGCAAAAAAGCTATGATAACTCTGGACAATTCCACGTCGGGTGGCTAATACGGGAACCTTAAGACCAAGTGGGCAAGGGTTTCTCCTAAGTCCTCTAAAATTCCTAGGAGAACTGAATTCCTAGGCTGGAAATTCACCCTAGGCAGTAATAAACTGGTGAATAAAAATATTTGCTGGGATGGTCGCCTTTCGAGCAGGATACTTCCTTTCAACCCTGCTAGGCCTCAAAGCCATCACTTGCTGATGGTGTCCTACAGTACAAACATTTTTATGCATGAAAGTCCCAAGGGATACACCATCTTTCTCCGTTACGAGCTCATAATACTTACGTCTATTGAATGAGACGCTATGGAAATATGAAAGTAGATACACCCGCTCCATGTTTGGCAGGAAGAGGTAGCGGTCATTAATTTTCCACAGCATCTTGGAGTTCTCAGCATATATGGTCTTGTTATAAATTTTGATGTGGTCTCCAAAAAGAAACGCCGGCTTCTTAAACTTCTCGTGATCAACCGTTTGAAGTTCTACATCGGTGACAAGAGCCCTAACAGTTGAGGGTCTTACAAACTGAATCTTTAATGTTCGTTCTATGTTTTTGTCTTCGTACATCAGAAGTTCCTGGCACAAACCGAAAACCACATTGTCATCCATACCACCTTCGTAGCCGAAATGATGTCGGAGCGAAAGCGGTACATTGGGAATGAGTACTGCAAAGGAAAAAGGTAACAGTTAGTATCTAAAAAAGCAGAACATGAGGGTCAGACTTGTGTTTCAAAATCAAAATGCAAGGGCCAACCCCGCGTTTCAAAATCAAAATGCAAAGGTCAGACCTGCGTTCTAATTTCAAAACGCAAGGGTCGAACCCACATTTCAAGCTCAAAACGTAGAGGTCAACCCCGTGTTTCAAACTAAAAATGCAGGGATCAACCCCATGTTTTAGACTGAACTTACTATGGTGAATATGGATTTGTGGTAGCGGCATGGCCGACTGAACAAGAGCGCCACTGGCAGCATCGCTCGAGGGCACGCTAAAAGTCATTTGAACGATTTTCTTAGATTTGGAAACACTCTTTTTGACCCCAATTGATCGTTGTCGGTGATGAAGCAAAAGGTTGTGATTCCAATAATAAAAGATCGCCGGAGAAGAATGAGAACTCTCATTCCAGAATTAAGATGAAGGTGAAAGAGTTATAAGACTCTTGATGTGACCTACGTTGGTCTATTTATAGAGCTACCAGGCTGTCAAATCAACATGAGATTCTAGACAAGAATCCCGCCCAAATGTGATCTTTGTGTTTTAAGTTAAGTTGGTTTGACTCCCAAACGTGAGGCTCACTTTTGCGTCTTAAATTCCAAACGCGAAGCTCACCTCTACATTTTAAATTCTAAACGCCATGCTCAAACCCGTGTTTTAAGCTTTAAACACAGAGCTCAAACCCGCGTCTCAAACTTCAAACGCGAATCTCAGTTCAGCATTTCAAACCTTAAACACTGAGGTTATCTTGGCGTTTCACAACTTCAAAAAATTTGGTTAACCTTCGCGTTTCAAGCTCCAAACACGGACTTCACATCGCGTTTCAAATATAACGCTTACTCTCATATGAGTTTTGCATAATAAACTCTTTCGACAAAGTGTTGTCAAAACCTCTACACATCGTCAACAGAGTTCCAAGCAAAATCAACTTATTGATCTTATCCAATAGAATGATAAGATTACAAAAGTAAGCATGTGTAGGCTTTCTAAAAATCACAATAGATAGTTGACCCCTGTCAAACTTCAACCAACAGTCTTGACTAAGAAGGTTACAATCAAACGACTTTCATGTTAACAAAGGAAGGCTATAATTGGAGGATTCTCCTGTAGATTAAGAAGGGATTACAAGTCAACGATTTCTTCAAACCAAGGTGCGGAACTCATCCCTGCATCCCAGAGTTAAATACAAGTGATCACATTCCAGAGTCAAAGCAACGCTATCACTACATCTTTAGATACCAACGCAGCTCAAACACAGCATAAACGTAGTGTTTTCAGCCGCTGAACGCAGCACAAACGCGGTATCGATTCAACCGCGGACACAGCTCAAGCTCAGATGCTGACACATCATCCAAAGGTATACGTTTGAACGCAGGTTCATGCCCAGAACACAAATCAAGGCTTTGACTCGTTCAAACGTGATCCAAACAATTCCTAAAACCATTTTTCACCCATGATCTAGGGAGTGGTTTGAGTGGGTTGTTATACCTGATTAATAGGGTGACTAAACCCCCATTTAGGAGTGTATTATGGGGACAGTTACACCCCTAATCTCTCTATAAATTCCAACAAACTCCACAGAGTAAAGGGATCAGATTTTATTGATCTGAGGGGGATTCTTTCAGCTGGAGTTTTTGAGATCGATTTCCGAGAGGCGAGATCAAGGGCTGGGCTTGGAAAGTATTCTTTAGCAGTAAAGAATTAGATACTTAGCATATTAATCGATCATTCGGTTCAAACAACTCTTTTGACAGAGTTTTGCACTCGTTTTGAGTCATAAAACTCGTGAAGAGTTTTCCAATTGTTCTAGTAAAACAAGACGTTCGGATCATCAACGAGAAGCAAACTCGACGCAAGCATTCAAGGGAAGCATCTCATCGCTACTGTGAAGAACCCAGAATTAAACAAAGGGGAGAATTTAGATCAATTCTCCTCTCTTTTGTAATCGAAAATTCAAATTGTAATTGAGATTAAGATAATAGAAATCAAATATATTTCTTTTAATTTTTCTTTTTACTACAAATTTTTACCAAACAAAAGATGGCGACTCCACTGGGGACGAGCTTCTCTGACGAAAAAGTGGTGGCTCAATCCGATGTTCATCTCATTAGAACCACCGTTAGAACTCTCGTTGTAGAGTTTGATCAAGCCAAGTACGAGGAAGCTCTTTCTTCTGGATCGCTTAGCCCAAAGGCTATGCACAACATTCGCAAGATCTCCAAAAGGATCAAAGATCCGATTGTTGTTGAAATGCTAAAGAAAACCCTCTTCTTTGGCTACGGGTCATCAGTCAGCCCCATCTCTAGAGGACAAGGCTCTACCTCGGCTGAACTCGTTCAACGAGTTAAAGATTCGACACCGTGCCAACACGACGAGTCATGAAAAGGCCTATGACGGACGTAAGTCCAGACAACGCCGACAACATTGCTACCAAGGTGTTGAAACAAGCCAAGAAGAATGTAGCTCAAAGAAGGAGAAGATCCATACAATGAGCTCATCTACGAGATAGTCGAAATCTAAACCAACGTGAAGAACGCATTCTTGAACCTCCACCTGAATGCATACTTTGTGGTAACGACTCCTATTATGAGCCTCGCATGATACAACTTAAACGCGAGCCTTATCCACATGGTTCATCTAAAACAGGACCCTCAAGGGTCTATTCCATCAACCTAACGTAGGTTTCGGCCTAGGGTTTGTAAATCACAACGCGACCCTCGTGTTTCTTCTCGATAACGTGATGTGGTCTGCCAAGTTCAAAGGGGTCGACATGGGTTTAAAATTCATGTCTGACAAGAACCAGTCTCACCTACTCAAGGGCAGGGGGTTCTATTTTCATCCTCATGCTTGGTGAGGGATTCCTCTCAAGTTTCTGATTTGTGGGAATTACTCTCTAGAGGGAAACCGGCGCAATAAGCAGCTCATTCATGTCAATATGAGCGGCTTATTTCTATGGTCCTTTTAGAATGCCACTGCTGTGCATCTGAACCTCGACAATCGGTATTCAACTGATTGGCAAATGTCGCTAGGCCATCTAAGCGATGACAACATCACAAAAAGAAAATAGCCGAAGCTGAACATCTCGAAGACACTATTAATATAATAGGCAGAGGGAAGGCCTCGGCTCCCAGTTCGGACGAATCAGAAAGAAGTCATTCTCTGACTGTCTGGAAATTTGTGACGAGTTTGAAGGGATATATCGCCACACCTGAACCCGACCAGTAGCTATCTACTCGGTTAACTATTGAAAGTTACCCAAGGGGATCACTTCCAATGATGAACATTCAGCAATTGCTGAATCTTAATCCTCAAGCTCTGTCATATCACGAGAGGCTCCCGTGTACATGACTGGAGGCCCTGACGACTTAGCAAAAAGAGTCGATGAACATCAGGTCATGCTCCAAGCACAGCAAGAGACACTTCTTCAGATGAAGGACATGTTGGCCTAGCTCCTTGCAGAAAAAGGCCAAAGACCAGAGTCTTCCCGGAGAATAATTTCAAAGGGAAAGCAAAAAGCGCCTGAGAATTCAGACCACAAAACTCACAACCTGGAATCCTCTTCTGAAAACGAGAAGGAGATGGAAAGAGAACTGAATTCTCAGTCATCTAAGGTCGATGAACTAGAGGCTCGCCTCAACGCAATTGCTAACAGGAACGAACTTAGTGAGGAAGGAGTGGTACGGCCTTATCCTGCTTAATGGGACACAGCTCCCTATCTGCCAAAATTTAAGGCCCCAACCTTGCAGCCCTTCGATAGCACAGGATCACCGAACCAACACATCTACTATTTTAAGTCTCGGACAGGAGATGTGGTAGCAAACGACACCATTCTGACCCGTTTGTTCATTGGCACCCTTAAGGGTGTTGCTTTCGAGTGGTTCATGAAGCTGCCTGCTGGATCTATTCAAAAATGGGTAGATCTAGAAAGTCTTTTCTTGGCCAGGTTCTTTGAAGATAAAACAAAAGTCTCGGTCCCAAGTCTTCTCGCCACCAAGCAGAGGAAGGGAGAGGTCATCAAAACTTATGTTTAGAGATTCCGAAGCATGACATTACGATGCCCATCAGGTTTGACCCAATCGACTTTTGTTGAAACTTGCAGGCATAATTTGCAGACCCAGCTCCTCACTCAAATAGGGGTAGCAGAATGTCGCTCCTGGAGACAACTAGTTTCGTAAGAAGAACAAGCTGAAGAAATCGAACCAGGGTCAAGGCTGGAGAAGCTACTCAACCCAAGCCACAACAGCAATGCAATCAGAACAATGCTCCACGCTCCAAGGGAAAGGAGACTTTGACCGCCGACGCCAACATGCGTACACCACCTGCAAAGCAAGGCAAAGAACTGAACCAACCAAGAGCGCCCAAGAAGTACTCTTTCAAAGAAGAGCATGTGGACACCTTGTTCTAGTTATTTCGGAAGAACAACAAATTGTAGCTTCCAGAGATCAGAAAACCAGATGTGGCATGGAAGGTGGACGACCCTAATTACTATCGTTATCATAGGTTCTTAGGACATCGCACCAGAAAATGTTACGTCTTTAAGGATATCCTACAAAATTTGGTGAATGCCAATGTGCTTACGTTGAAGCCCGAGCAGAAGACCATATCTACCAATTTGATAGTGGTCCAGTTCGGTGATTTCCCTCCAGTAGCAGCGACAGATGGTGTTATCCCTATCCCTAAAGGGAAAATACGCATGAAAAACACTGACTTACATGGTCAGATAGACAGGGGGTTGCTATCCCTCACTACCTTAAAAGAGTAGATTAAGTGGGTCCATCCCGACCTGGTTGAAGACCAACAGTGGACGAATGCCTCATCCTAAAAGAAAAGAGGAAAAGCTAAGTTATCCAACATGATTAGTTCCTCCATTAATGAGAGTGATGATCATCTCAAACCGCTCACGGACTTAGAAGAAGAGAGGATTATTCTTGCAGTAGATCAATGAGGCAATACCGGCACCCGGTCAGGAAAAGCTTATCTAAGGAACTATGATCAACATGCTCAAGGAACAGAAGAACAGCTCCAAGATGCTGGGGATTCTGTCCCTCATTAGTTAACTGATAAAGGAAAGCAGAAAGAAACCCGGTACAATAAAAATCTTTTCCAGGAACCCGGGGAATCGATCGCACTCCCTTCCGATTCAACGTCATGGCGCAGTTGGCCAACATACCCGCCAGATTACCCTATATGAACTCCTAAGATTGTCCAAAACCACCAAGGAAGCTCTAATTGAAGCGCTAAAGAACACGTAGAGATTTATTACTCAAGTCACTCCGATTCCTGAAGTTTCTGAAAGCCAGTCTTGTATACAGTATCTACAAGCAGCAATAAGTTTACCCTACATATCATTTACTCAGGAAGATATGCAGGTCAAGGACAAGCATGATAGGCCTTTGTATTACACAGGGTACATTAGGTTCTTAGAAATCAGCCGTGTTTAAGTTGATCCGGGCTCAGCACTCAGCATCATGCCTTACAGGGTCATGCAGGTCTTAGGGATTCTCATGCATCGGTTGAACACTACCCAGACCACTACCTTCGGTTTTAATACTAACAGTACTCGACCCCTGGGGAAGATCAAGCTCAGGTGTCAAATCAAAGATCTCAAATTCGAGGTGACATGTTACATCATAGACGCAGACACGTCCTACAATCTATTGTTAGGACGACTATGGATTCACGCAAACCGTATTGTCCCATCTATCTTGCATCAGCTCATGAAGTATGCCAATGATGAAGGAGAAGTTCGAACCCTGATTGCGGAAAAGTATCCTTTCAGAGGGGTGGAAAATTTCCACATAGATTCTGTCTTCTACCTAGAATCATAAAAGGATGCTGATAGTGGTAATGAAGCCGACATTGAGCCTGATCCGGAAGAAGATTGTTTGTGGTAGTTGAACTTTAATGTAATAGGTCAGGTCAAAAACAATAAGAATGTTCCGAGCGAGGGCGAGTGGTGCATTAATGAAGACTTTATTTTGACGTACTAGTCTGATGAATCCTCTAAGAATGAACAAATAGAGAATGATATTGACGCAGGTACCGACCCATGGCGCACATTATGTACAGACGCATCACTCACATTATCGATTAAGTCATCCTTTGATTCAGATGAAGAAGTAGAAGATGCCCAGAAGGCGTTCTTCAAAGTCCCGTCTAGAAGGAAAGGGCAGAAGCCTATTTACTTCGGTAAAGTTAAACCTGAATTATTCAAGCGAGGAAGTTTAGAAGAAGATAATGGGATTCCTAAATTCCATTACCACGAACCTAATTCCATCCGCTTAATGAAATGAACGGGTTACAACTTTGGTGAGAAAAAACGTTTAAACTTCGGAAAAAGAAGACGAACACCAATTTGAATGTCTCTGACTCCAGAAGGAAAACCTCCCGATTATTATCAAAAGACTGGAAGAGGAGTGAGTTATGTCACAACTCCTTCTCCTTCAGAAAACGAAACGTGTGGCTATTTATATCAAAACCATTCACCCGGAACATCCTCATGGGAATCTGATGTCAGCATCGGACCTTTCTTTAAAAGTTTGACAGTGAATATGGTTTCAACTAGTCACTCAGACGAAGACGCAGGGGTGACGAAGAAGTAATCAAATCGACCAATGACCCCTAGATCAAGCACCTTAATATTTTATGAGATATGTATTTCGAGCAACGCGAGCCACCTACTGAGGATAAGGTAACCCAAGTCAATATGGAAGATGAATCCAATCCTAAATCAATCTTCATAAGTGAAAGTTTATCTCCATCTGAGAAAGAAGATCTTATTTCTCTTATTAGAGAATATATAGATGTCTTTGCTTGGAATTATGAAGACATGCCTGGCCTCGATCCGAAGATAGCCATGCATCGTCTCAACATAGATCCGGACACAAAACCCGTTAAACAACAACAACGTAGCTTTCGTCCAGAGATTATGGAAGCAATTGAGTCGGAAGTTAAAAAGTTTATAGACTTATGTTTTGTAAGAGAGGAACAACACCCTGACTGGATAGCCAACATCGTTCCGGTTCCAAAGAAGAACGGTAAGGTCCGGATATGTATTGACTTTCATGATCTTAACGCAGCTTATCCAAATGACGAATTTCCACTCCCCATCACGGATGTCATGATCGATAACACTTGCGGATATGAGAGGATGTCTTTCATGGATGGATTCTCCGGGTACAATCAGATCAAGATATATCCTGAAGACTAAAAGCATACTGCTTTTAGAATACCACTAGGGGTGTATTGCTACACAGTGATGCCCTTTGGCTTGAAAAACGCGGGTGCAACTTATCAACATGTAATGAACACAATCTTTCATGAACATCTACGCAAAAAGGTTGAATGTTACATTGATGATGTAGCAGTGAAAAGCCAACACAAAGGCGATCATCTTGCAGATTTGAAGACAATGTTCGACATCATGCGAACACATCAGCTGAAGATGAACCTGACTAAATCTTTTCTTGGGGTATCAAGCGGAAATTCCTTGGATTTATAGTTACATCCAAGGGAATTTCCCTTGATCCAGAAAAAGTACGGGCCATCTAAGACATGTCGCCTCCGAAGAACCTCAAAGAACTAAGAGGCTTGCAAGGCAGATTTGCCTACATTCGAAGATTCATCTCAAACCTCTCAGGATGTTGCCAGCCTTTTTCCAAGATCATGAATATGGGAGTATCTTTCGTTTGGGATGGAGATTTGTCAGAAAGTGTTTTAGGAGATCAAGAAATACCTTACTCAACCACCCGTCCTTATGGCCTCGATATCAGGAAAACCGTTCCTGCTATACGTGAGGGCTATGGATCATTCTCTTGGAGCATTATTGGCCTAAAATAATGACCAAGGACAAGAGCAAGCCATCTACTACTTAAGTAGGACCATGATGGGAGCCGAACACCGGTATAATCTGATCGAAAAAGAATGTCTCGCTTTGGTATTCGCAGTCCAAAAGATGCGACATTACCTGGTAGGACAAACAATTCATGTCATTTCTAAGGTAAATCCTTTGAGAGTCCTGATGACGAAACCATCTTCTCTGAATTGTTGGTTGGCAAAATGGGCAATCCTCCTATCCTAATATGACATGCAATTGATGCCCCAGAAAGCTGTTAAAGGCCAAGCGTTAGCGAACTTCTTAGCCGATCATCCGGTGCTAAGAACATCTAAGCTTTATGAAGAATTACCTGACGAAGTTACCGAAGCTTGCGTAACTCAAGAAATTATGCAAGTAAGGAAGTTATTCTTTGATGATGCATCCAGAGAAAATCCTCATGGAGCAATTACCACGGGAGTAGGGGTCGTACTCATTTCCCCAAACGATCACGTGATCCCAAGAGGATTTTCCCTTATTAAGCCCTGCACCAACAATATAGATGAGTATAACGGGCTGCTATTAGGAATGCTGTTTGCCGAAGAACTTAATATTCGGCATCTCAAGGCTTACGGTGACTCTCAATTCATCATAAATCAAGCTCAAGGGGAATACGAAGTGCGCCATGAAGATTTGATCCTGCACTACTTCGTAGTGCTAAAGCAATCCAAGAAGTTTGAGGGATTCTTCATTGGATATATTCCACGAGCTCAGAATGCTTATGCAGACGTCTTAGCCTCGCTGGCAACCTCACTAGCGTTGCCCCCAGGGGCTGAAACCACAATTCTTGTCACTAGACATGAATTATATTATTCCAAGCTTCCCGTAGAAGAAAGTTTAGACAAGACAGTGATAGAAGAAATCTGTATGACTTCAATGGAGCTTAAACCTAGGGATTGGCGATTCCCGTATATCGATTACATCTTATACGGGATTTTGCTCGATAATTCTAAGGAAGCGGCCACTATCAAACGAAAGGCCCTTCGATTCTATTATGACACGGTTTCCCAAATTTTGTATCGTAAATCGCACGTTGGAGTTTTACTTTGATGCCTTTCTCGAAAGGAAGAAAAAGAGGCTCTTTAGGAGGCTCACGACGGAATCTGCGAAGCTCATCAACCCGGGGCTAAGTTGGGAGATTGCCTCTGACGAATTGGCTATTACAGACCAAAATTATTTTTAGACACAGTTGACTACACTAGGCGTTGTCACGCGTGTCAAATCCATGGTGATTTTATTCATCAAGCGCCAGGGAACTTACATCCTACGTCTACTTCTTGGCTATTTGAGATGTGGGGCATGGATATCGTAGGACCAATCTCTCCTCTGACTTCCAAGGGACATCGATTTATTTTGGCTTTGACCGATTACTTCTCCAAATGGGCGGAGGCAATCTTGCTAAAAGAAGTCAAGACTTCGAATGTGATTAAATTCATCAAACATCACGTCATCTACGGTTTTGGAGTCCCGAGACGAATAGTCTACGACAATGGAACACAATTTGTCAGCTTTGGATTTTAAAGATTTTGTGATAAATTTAGAATCAAAGTGTTGCATCTACAGCTTATTATCCACCGGCAAATGGTCTCGCAGAAGCTTTTAACAAGACCATTGTTAAGCTTCTCATAAAGTTTGTTTCCAAGAGTCGACATGATTGGGATAAAAACTCAGTGAATGTTTGTGGGCCTACCGCACGACAGTGAGAACCCCTACAAGAGCCACCCTGTTCTCTTTAGTATACGGCTGTAAAGCTGTGCTACCATTAGTAATTCAGATCCCTTCCCTGAGAGTCGCTATCGTGACCGGAATGACAGAAGAGGAGAAATATCGACTGCGCCTCCTGGAACTTGAAGCCTTAGACGATAAGTGACTCCAAGCTCAGCAACAGATTGAGTTATACCAAGCCCGGATTTCTAAAACCTACAACAAAAAGGTTAAAGAGTAGATTTTTAAGAAATGTGATTTGGTCGTAGCCTTCAGACGACCTATGGTGATGAAACACAAAACCAAAGGGAAATTCTATCCCAAATGGGAAGGACCCTTTGTAATAGAGACAGTCTATTCCAATGGAGCCTACTGTCTCATCGATAAAAAATATGATAGACTCATGATGCTAATTAATGAGAAGTTTCTCAAGAAATATTACCCGTAGATTATGAAGTCCCTTTTCTCCAAATCACCCAGGTAAGCCTGACTGGGGGTTGCCTCTTAGAAGTTCATTTGAACAAAGAGTAGTAAATTGTTTCTCCTACTTTGTATGTCGTCAAGTTAATATTACACCTCTAACGATTGAAGTTGTTGAGAATTATTATAAATAAAATTTCTAAAATATACTAGATGATTGTCAGCGTGATCTAATTTAGGGGAAAGGTCCTAACAATTTAGAATACATCTAGTCTTCTGGAACGCAAGTCTTATAGCTGCATTTCAAGTCTCATAGTTGCATTTAAGTCTTTTAGACTCAAGGCCAAACCCTGCATTTGTGACCTTTAAAAGGAGACAGACCTGCGTTGAATTCATTCAAACGCAGAAATTTAGCCCTAACAGGAGAATTTTAAGAGACTACTCTAACAATAATAGAGAAAGTCTCTAATCCAAAGTCAAGATCACAGCATTTCAGAAGACCACAATACAGAAAATGCAACGAAAGGACAATATATATAGCAACAGTTCATTTCATGCAGATAATACCCTTTTCAGATACACCCTTTTCATGCTTCGTCAGCACCTCTTCTTCAGCCTTCTTACGGAGTTGAACATCAGGGATGCAGCTATAGCAGAAGCTTCTTGTTGCAATACTTGGATGTCCTCTTTTTCTGCTCGAACCCTTGCGTCGAAGGTGGCATCCCTAAGGTTGAACTCTTCTATGGTTATTTCCTTTGCAGCAAGTTTGGCCCTGGCATGGCGACGCTGCTTCTGCAAGCTCCAGATGATAGCTTTCCTCTCCGAGATGCTAAAGGCTCGGGCTCTGTCAGCAACTTTCTTTTTCAACCTAGCATTACTTATGGCCCATTGTATCTTAGGCCTTAAATCTGTATGCTTCAGCTCCACCAAGAAACGAGCGGCACCTGAGAAGCTGTGGATTTTCTCTGCACAACGTCGAGCATGGTGGAGGTTGACTTAAGCAAGATCATTCAACCCTTCCTCGATAGAAGCTTGAAACCCAGGGAAGGAGCCCCACCCATGCATCATGATAGAGAAGGCTTATTTCACCTGATTTTCTAAGCGCCTAAGGATGAAGAGGACACAACCGGGTTCCAGATAAGAATCCTCACAAGTCACCCGCTCAAAATCCTCATTTGGGAGAATTATGGAGATTAGTTGAATGGAAGGGGCATAGCCCGAATCATTAGATATGATGGGCTTAGAAGTAGAAGCCCCATCATGCAACAAAACAAATAAAAGTGAAGTTAATAAAAATAGATGAATTTAAATGCAGGAGTCTAGACCTACGTCAAAGTTGACTTAGACGCAAGAGAATAGACCCGCATTGAATCATTCTGAACGTAATAAATTAAAATTGTGTTATGACCTTCCAAAACGAAGAGATTTAGTCCTGCGTCGCCCTTCTTAAACACAGCAAGATTAAACCAGCATGTCGAAACAAGGAGATTGACCCTTCGTTTCATCAATGAGCGCAAAGGTTTATTTCTGCGCTCGAGATTAAGAAGACGAACGATCTTCGTCATTACTTGAGGGGTTTAAAGAAAACTTATCAAAAAGGATGTCGAATAGAAAAGACAACATGGCTTACCTCGATGACCGGACATTGGTGCTGGAGGCGTCGACGGCAGTCCAGAGGTGGACCCAAAAGCATTCCCCGACGACGGCATGGTGTGCGCCACCCCTTTGTCTCCTCTTGAGCAAGATCCCTTGAAAGCTATGATTTGAGGTGATTTGAAATAGTCGAGGAGTTCTGGAATTAATGAGAAGAAACTCGTTTATGAGTTCAAGACGGAAGTTTAAGTGTTTTAGGGCTCTTGACAAGACCGATCAGGTCTATTTATAAACAATCACTATGGGTGATATGGAGTTCCATGACTCCTGCCCAAGTGTGGTCTCTTCATCATCATTATAGTCGTTTAGACTTCTGATAAGATGTGGGACTAGACACTGCGTTTAAAGGATATGAGGACGAGGACAAACGCAATGATTTGGAGATGCATTCAAATCCCTAGTGATGTTCCAGACATGTGCAGCCCGGTTTCAATAACGGCTTAGCCCTGAGATCAAAGGCCCAAACGCAGGGGGTACTTTTACTCTTATATTTTCAAAACATGGTGCTGAATCACTAAGACCATATAGTGCGTATTTTTGCAAAAGTGTCATTTGAACCTCTGCACGTTATCAGCAGAATCTAAAACCAAATCAGTTGATAAAAAAACTCTTTAATTTTGTTAAGAAAGCATCATACTTACAATGACTTTCATTTTCACAAAGTTTGAATTCTACCTATATCACTCTGTCACGTAATAATGATTCCTTTGTTGGATTTAACTTATCGACTCTCGTCAATAGAGCGATAGGTCCTCAAAGTTGCTCCAATCGTAACACTTTTAACTTATCGACTCTCGTCAATAGAGCGATAGGTCATCAAAGTTACTCCAATCATAACACTTTTAACTTATTGACTATCGTCAATATATCGATAGGTCCTCAAAGTAGCTCTAATTGCAATACTTTTAATTTATTGACTCTCATCAATAGAGCGATAGGTCCTCAAAGTTTCTCTAATCGTAACGCTTTTAACTTATCGACTCTTGTCAATAGAGCGATAGGTCCTCAAAGTTGCTCCAATCGCAACACTTTCAACTTATCGACTCTCGTCAATAGATCAATAGGTCCTCGAAGTTGCTCCGATCATAACACTTTTAACTTATTGACTCTCATCAATAGATCGATAGGTCCTCAAAGTTGCTCCAATCATAACACTTTTAACTTATCGACTCTTATCAATAGAGCGATAGGTCCTCAAAGTTGCTCTAATCATAACACTTTTAACTTATCGACTCTCGTCAATAGAGTGATAGGTCCTCAAAATTGCTCCAATCACAATACTTTTAACTTATCGACTCTTATCAATAGATCGATAGGTCCTCAAAGTTGCTCCAATCGTAATACTTTTAACTTATCAGCTCTCATCAATAGAATGATAGGTCCTCAAAGTTGCTCCAAGCATATCACTTTTAACTTATCGACTCTCATTAATAGAGCGATAGGTCCTTAAAGTTGCTCTAATCGCAACATTTTTAACTTATTGACTCTCGTCAATAGAATGATAAAGCTACAAACTCTCCATATTAATATTACACCCCTGAATATGATATGCAAAAGAAACGATGAAAAGCCAAAAACAGCACCACTTTTGTTCAAGGGAAAACAAAGCAATATAAGGTAAGTGCTTCCCCTACCAAAAGAACGATACAAAACTATGTTCATCAAGATGAAAGAGGCAAGCTGGGACTTAATGTCAGAGAGTTTCTCTTCATAGTAACTCGCACTAGCATCTTAACATGTTTCTGAAGCTCATTCTCGCTGGACAACATGGAAGTGACTTTTTTCTTAGCCTCCTCGAGAGCACTAGCTTCGGTACGATAATTTATCAGAGAAGTCGCACTTTTAACATTGAGCTCAGTAACAATAGTTTTTTCTCGCTTGAACTGGGTCTTCAATCTAGCCAACTCTATTTCAGCAGCAATAGTCTTCTCTCGCAAGTTTTCCGAAGAAGTATTTGAGAGGGCTAGTTCAGCTTGTTTTTGAGCATTCAGCTTCTGCAGATGTTCCACCTGAACCTCCTTCTCAGCTATATGATACTGAGCTGCTTCATACTTATTAACTTCTTCGGCCCGAATGTCCTCAAACGTGGATGCAATTTGTGCTTGGATATCAGCAGAACCTAAGGCCTCTAAGACCCTTAGTTGTGCCTCTAGGCAAAAGATGGCTTCCGAGCAACGCTCAACGATGTGAACATCACCCACGAATTTAAGATTGTTCAAACTATTCGTGATCATAGGTTTGAAGGTTTCAAAAGTATCTCGACCGGCCAGCATAACCTTAATCACTTTCTTTGCTATGCTCCCTAAATAGCCAAGAGAAATCTTGAGGAAATCAGGCACATCCGTTGAACTTGAGATGACGATAGGAGACGGCACTGAAAGTTTCGAAGTTGACGAGCCAAGTAAGAGGCTAGCGGGTGACTTCGGCATAGTGGCCTCAGAAGGGATGTCGACATTCAATTGAGATGGACTCGATTAGAGAGCTATAAATTCTGCTATTCTGGATGATCTTGGGATGTCTACAACCTCCGTCGGGGGCAAAGAAATCGTTAATAAAGTTGCCGGTGGAAGAGTTGCCATCGAGAGTTCCAAGCAAGGCTGCTCTAGTGGTAGTACAAGTTGTTACGTTGGAGGAGAAATAATAGCAGTCGCCTCAAGTGTCGTAGGATCTGCACGAGAGACCGGCTTAAATGCAGAAAGAAAAGGAGTCGTAATTCCAAACGAACAATGCGTACCGGTGAGAGGTAGAGGAACGTAGGCTGATGCCTTGTCGGAAGAAGACGGCGGCGGGATATCCTATTCACTAAGATCATCACTGTTATCACTCGAGTTATCATTATCTTTACCTTGATCACTACCATCATCTGTGTTATTCACATCATGGCTTTGAGAGGAAGGTTCATAATTCGTAGGCTCTTCTTCATCTATGGATGAAAATGCTAATGGATTCTCCATGAAAATAGGTTTGGACATGACTCCGGTTGTGGGGCTAGGTTGTGTGTCTCCTATAGGCGGCAGCAATGCAGAAGCAGAAGAAGATTCATCTGCTCCTAAATCTTTTTGGATGACTACTTTGGATTCCTTAACGAGAGGCCCGTCTCTATCAACATGAGAAGCAGTAGGAGCAGCATCGTGAAATGCGTCTTCAGGGATAGATTCTGCATCTTCAGCAAATGATTTGTCTGCACCCTCTTCCTCATTCAGTGAACGAGCAGAAGAAACTGGGCCGCCTAAAACAGGACCAACTGTTGGGTGACCAGGTTGATGCGAGAGCTCCATAGCAATAGACTCTCATTCTTCCTCTTCTGCATGCCATGCTTTACGAGCATCGAACATAAGCTTAGAATAAGCTTAGAAGTAGGAGGCTTGAGTGTTAGCTTTCGTCGAGCTTGCTTATCATACTCGGCTTCTTCAGTTGAGTCAAGTGCTCTTTTACTGGTAGCAATTTTACTCCGAGTCTTAACTCTTGAGAGTTCCACCTCATGAGCATCGGGTACCCTAATCTCTTCTTGAAATCCCTCTAGTGATTGTCGCCTATCATCTTCGGTAATCACCTCTTCATATGACAAGTATTCATTAACCCTTCTCGTACGGGACATTTTGGCACTTCGCTTTGAAGCATACCATTTTGGAATGGCTTTTAGGCAGGAAGTATTCATATTATAGGCTAAAATTTAAGAAGCAGCCTGATACCAGGTACAAAAGCTTACAGAGGTGTGAACGTTGGGTATTTGATGTGGCAACTTGAACTTTGCACCAGTACAGCCCGCTACCGAATAATACCAAGCTCTTGGTCCTTCATACACATTACTTTTGTATGCAAGGGTCGGGTTTGGATTTCTGACGTAAATTTGATCATAGCCGAATTGCCGAGAAAAGCGATAAGGCTGATATGGTTCAAAGAAGCATTTCCTCCCTTGTCAGTAAATAAGATAGCACGTGCGAATATTTATGAGCCACCAGAAGGCACCTCTACTAAGTGTAGTTAAAGAGTTACGCCCCGGAGTGTCTTTATGGATCTCTCCATACGCACCGCCTTTGAAAACAGGAAATTTGCAAGCAATTTCATAATTATAATCTCGCCTAAATATCTCGTAGAATTTAACCTGATACCAACCAACCCATCGAGCGGTCTCCAATTATTAGACGAGAGGGTCCGAGGTGTCGTTCGATTCAAGCGTTGATATTATTGAAGGGTAATGTAATACAAACCAGGATACCAAATAGATATATGGCATCAGCACCCGAGGAGTTAGAGTCTGAATGATAGTCTTCCCATCTGATTCTAATTTCTTGACAGCAACAAATTCAGAGGCTAGCTCTCATAGGCCACTCTGCAAGCAACATAACATGGCCGAAAGGAGATTCAAGGGCTGTCCATGAGCCAGAAGAATAGCTGGATACAGTACATCTACTATGATAGCATCTTACCAGCCTAGTGGGTACTACGCAACGCTTCAACCAAAGGGTAAGGAAACCTGCAAACAAGGCTGCCTCGGAGATTGGGATTTCTGCCTGGTAATGGAAGCTTTCAAATATGATGAAAGCTAGGAAGACGTCTACCTCTACCTCATAAGTATAGTTAGAGGTTGCATCGTTGATGCGCTCGTTGATTTCCTCCAAAGTACTGACAGCTAAACGAGTCACTTCTACATCTTTGTCCCACAAATTTTAGAAAAGGTACTCTTCCCATTACCCTTGTTTCACACCACTGGCTCTCTTCCCAGTAGTTTGTGCACATATCTGGAAATGGCACATTAATTCCCAATATGTGTCATAGATTTCTGGGGCACCATGTTTCAGAATCTCTAATTCCCTATTCCTGGGAACAAATTCCTCATAGGGTAATTCTCCAAAAGACAATCCAGAGATCTCAAACATCTCATGAAGAGCAAAGCCTAATTCACCAGTAGGTGTGAATAAGGTACCGGTGTGAGGATTGTAAAATTCGAGCATAGCAAAGAGTCTGCTATAATTTGGAGAAATCCCATATCGAGTAACTAGTATTGGAGTCCTCAACTCCGAAGTCCTCAAAGGTTCTTCCAGCTCCTCTAAGACAAAGTTATCATCCGGGCCCATGAATCGGTTTTACTTGAATGTACCCATGTTGGAGCCCTGAAATCTTGAGTAGGGAATTCTCCCTTGACAGAGATAAATTTTCTAATAAAGACCTCCGCCAACTTAGCAGGTTCACCTACAGGATGCTCCTTTTTGAATGAACCAGGTTTCAGAGCTACAAAGTGGTTAAAGCCAGTCGGATGAGTACCACAAGGGGTGATGTGCCTAGTAGCAACACCTCCTTGATCTTGGACGAGTTCCCAGTTCATGGACTGTGGGACAGAAGCGCATTGATAATAGAAAATCGGCCACATTCGCTCCAAGTTGGGCAGAAAGAGGCGACGATTATTGATGGCCCTCAGCCATTTGTAGTTTCCCTCAAAAATCCATTTGGGTCCATTTTGACAGAGTCCCCAAAAAGGAAAGACGGTTTCTTTAAAATCTCACGTTCCGACGTCTCAAACTTAGCGTCTGTAACCAAAGATCTGAAGGCTTCAGGGAAAGCCTGAGTGATGAGTTTCGCTCGTTCTTTGTTGGTGTCTTGGAATATTGGATATTCCAAGTGAAAGCTGAAAACTCTGTTTTTCTCCTCACCTCCCGCATGACCAAAGTAATGATTGAAAGAAAGAGGTTCATTGGAGTAGCACACTACAAATGGAAAAGGTCATCAGTCAGTCTAACAAATGGACTTAACTCAAAAACGTAGGGTCCACAATCGCGTCTAAAACTCTGAACGCAAGATCCAGACCCACGTCCAAAATTCCCAAAACGCAGGGTCCAGAACCACATTCAAAATTTAGAATGCAGGGTCCAAACTTACGTTGAAATACTATAAATGACGGAGTTAACCATGCGTTCTAAATCGAGAAACACTGAGAATAATCTTCGTATTTTAATGGCAGAATGCAAACCATCAATCCAGGTTGAGGATAAGGAATCCGCCAAAACAATTCACGATTGCCCAAACTTACCGTTAATTGAAGAAACCGGAGACGATGGCGCGGTGGTTTGAGCATCATCGGAGGTTTTAGATAAAGGAGCACCTTGAGCTTGGGCAATCTTTGATTTCGAAGCAATTTTCTTCTTGGGAGCCATCCTAATTGTGGCGAAGAAAATAGAAAATGGTCGATGAAGGATCTAAGAACGAATTTTTTTCGTTAAAGCACCGGAGAAGATGAACAGGAATCCTGTTAAGTACTCAACAAGAGAGCAAGAAGAGAAAAACTGAATGACTTTTGAATTGACCCCAGCGGTTCATTTATATACAGTTGTAGCGGTCAAATCAGTGCGAGATTCTAGGTAAAAGAAAATCCCACCCAAAACGTGATTTTCACGTTTTCAAATAAGTGTTTTCGATCTCTAAAATGCACTCTCACATTTTGATAGTCAAACGCACGATTTAGCCATGTGTTTTGGTACTCGAACTCAGTCTTTTACGCAACTCACCTTTTCAAATGGCTTAACATTCCAACCAAGAGTAATGACGATATTGTTGAAATCATTACTCCAGTTAAGATGATCAAGAAAGGAGACAAAGTGGATTCCTATGAGATTGTCCTCTTGCCAAACTTGGACAAAATCCTTCTTGACCACGACGATGGATCTGTCTTCAGCCAAAAGGTGTTTAACATCACTGAAGTAGACCTCGTTGACAAGTTTGCAGTGGGCGTTTCTACAATAGCTTCATTATTACGCCCACAGCCACGTGTTGAGCGTTCGTTAATGCCTATAAGAATTTTCTAGACAACTGGATACACCTCATCACAGATCAAGTAGAGTATCTCAAGGATCCAGATAAAATTTGAAGAATACACCTCATCGTAGATCGAGTGGAGTATCTCAAGGAACCATACGAACTTCGAAGAATACACCTCATCACAGATTGATTAGAGTATCTTAAGGATCCAGACAAGTTCGTCATTATCTTTGTCCTTGTTTGGCTCAATAACCATGGGCTTTAGCTTGTTTGACTAAGTTTATTGTCATCAAGGCACAAAAGTTATATTGTTTGATTTAAGGAAACAGAATTTTAGCATTTCAACAACCGGGTTCGCGACGTTTTCGAATCAGATAGAGTGAATGATCAAGCAACAATATCTCGGGATCCAAAGTATTCTGAAAATTCATCCCAATCAACCGTGAACTTTTAAAAACATTGGTAGGGGTTCTGTAGGCTTTCTAAAAATCACAATAGATAGTTGACCCTTGTTAGACTTTAACCAACAGTCTTGATTAAGAAGGTTACAATCAGACGACTTTCATGTTAATAAAGTAAGGTTGCAATTGGAGGATTCTCCTGTAGATTAAGAAGGGATTACAAGTCAACGACTTCTTCAAACTAAGGTGTGGAACTCATCCCTGCATTCCAGAGTTAAATACAAGTGATTACATTCCAGAGTCAAAGCAACGCAATCACTACATCTTCAGCTACCAACGCAGCTAAAACACAGCATAAACGCAGTGTTTTTAGCTGCTGAACGGAGCACAAACGCGGTACCGATTCAACTGCGAACACAGCTCAAGCTCAGATGCTGACACATCATCCAAAGGCATACGTTTGAATGCAGGTTCATGCCCAAAACAAAAATCAAGGCTTTGACTCGTTCAAACGTGATCTAAACAGTTCCTAAAACCATTTTTCACCCATGATCTGGGGAGTGGTTTGAGTGGGTTGTTACACCCAATTAATAGGGCAACTTAGCCCCTATTTAGAGCGAATTATAGGGGCAGTTACAATCCTAATCTCTTTATAAATTCCAATGAACTCCATAGAGTAAAGGGATCAGATTTCTATGATCTGAGGAGGATTTTTTCAGTTAGAGTTTTTGAGATCGATTTCCGAGAGGCGAGATCAAGGGCTGGGCTTGGAAAGTATTCTTCAGCAGCAAAGAATTTAGATACTTAGAACATTAATCGATCATTCGGTTCAAACAACTCTTTTGACAGAGCTTTGCACTCGTTCTGAGTCATAAAACTCGTGAAGAGTTCTCTAATTCTTCCACTGAAACAAGACGTTCGGATCGTCAATGAGAAGCAAACTCGACGAAAGCATTCAAGGGAGGCATCTCATCGCTACCGTGAAGAACCCAGAATTAAACAAAGGAGAGAATTCAGATTAATTCTCCTCTTTTTTGTAATCGAAAATCCAATTTGTAATTGAGATTGAGAGAATACAAATCAAATATATTTCTTTCAAATTTTCCACTAAACAACATGCTTAATAGAACACCTCTGTTGAATACAAAAATTCACAAAATGTTATCAAGTCAACATTATACTTCTGACAATGAATATCCCCACAGAGTTCAGATTCAGCTCATTATTATTAACATGGCGATATTTTCCAAAACAAAATCAACTTATTAACTCTCTTTAATAGAACGATAAGTCCTCACAAATTCCTGTCAAGTTAATATTATACCTCTAACAATATTAACTTATCAACTCTCTATAATAGAGTGATAAGTTCTCAAAATCTTGTTCCAATCACAAGTCCTTAAAATTTTGTTCAAATCACAAGTCCTCAAAATCTTGTTCAAATCACGAGTCTTCAAAGATCTTGTTCAAATCACAAGTACTCAAGATCTTGTTCAAATTACAAGTCCTCAAGATATTGTTCAAATTACAAGTCCTTTAGATCTTGGTCAAATCACAAGTCCTCAAGATCTTGTTCAAATCACAAGTCCTCAAAATCTTGTTCAAATCACAAGTACACAATCATGTTAAGTTAATATCATACCTATGATAAAATCAACTTATCAATCACCTTCAACAATATGATAGGTTCTCAAAGTTGCTTAAACCACAACACAATACTGTTATGTTAGTATCACACCTCTAACAGTCAAACCCTCATGAACTTGCTAATTCATTCTCAATAGAATAGCAAGTGATCATAAAAAATCCCCAGCGGATTAAAGTTTTTCTAGATTTATCTTAAATGATAATAATTTTTTTTTGCTAAGTTAATATTTTACCTTTAGTACTTTCAATTATTTTACATTGTTTCAACATAAAACAAGAAAGAAAAAGTACAAAACCAAAACAATATTACTTTTTATTTGAAATAGTAAGGAGTGATACAAATAGTTTTGTTCTTGTCAGAAGAACAATACAAAACCAGGTTTACGGGCCCATTAGTTTGATAGATGCGAACCGGGACTTGACATCTGAAGGCTATTTCTCATGAGCGGCTTGCACCATTGCTATAGCTTCTCTCCTAAGTTCATCTTCATTCGGCACTACGACAACAACCTCATTCTTGGTCTCTTCAAGAGCCAGAGCCTCTTTGCAATAATTTTCAAAAATTTCCACATTCTTGAGGGTTAGGTCCTTCACATCAGCTTCCTCCCGAGCAAGCTAAGCTTTTTGTTGAGCTAATGTTGCTTGTAGTTGGGCGATAGTCTCCTCCGTTTGAACAATTGTTCCCCGGGTGGTCTGCATAGTAGTGGTCGAAGTAGTCAACTCAGTCTGCCTTTGGTCGTATTAGCCCCACAAAAGTGCAACCTGGGTCTCCCTCGTAGCCAAGTTCTTTTGAATGACTTCGTGCCGACGTGCTGCCTCGACTTTGATATTAGCAAGAGTCAATTCAATCTGGGCTTCAAAATTAACCTGGCCCAGGTCTTTCAGGCTTTTAAAATCCTCTTCTAAGAGATAGACACTTTCTGAACAATGTTTAGTGCATCGGGTGTTACCCAAACGCTGGATGTTGTTCAAGCAATTTGTCAAAATAAGCCAAGTTCTCGAAAGGGGCCCGCCCAACGCTGATTAATTCAACCATCTTCTCCATTACACTTTTTCATTGCCCCATTAGAATCCGTGTTAGACCCTAGAGGGGGGTGATTAGGGTCTTATACTAATCTAATCCGATTTAAATACCAATTAAAATAATTAACAAATATATGTAGGCGTCGAAAATTGCCGATAGGTCCCCGAACATAGCTCGGTGTCAACGAGCGGCGATCGAACGTCACTACC
>BQKN01058706.1:18337-60466 GCA_022839385.1 Asparagus kiusianus | reverse complement strand
GAGCCAAAGAAGACGGTGAAAGAAGTTGGAAGAAGCAAAACGCAAAAGAACAGGGAAGACTGACAGTTCTCTGTCCGGTCGACCGCAGCACACATGCCGGTCGACCGGAAAAACCTACACAATGCAGGGTTTGAGAAAACTCTCTGGCCGGTCGACCAGACCAAGCCTGGCGGTCGACCGGATCGCGATTTCTGGGTTTTCCTGTTTCGTTTTGGATTCTGTTTTGATAGGGATTCCTGATTCTTTTGGGCTTGTTTATTTACAAGATTGCCATCCACGTTTGCACATCTATAAATAGGATTGTTTTAGGGTTCTAAACAATCAGACCTAAGGGAGAGAGAAATTCTAATAATTGTATTAGGGTTTAGAAAGAGAGTTGAGAGGTTGTTCTCAATTCTAGTGAGATTGTGAGAGAGGGATTGTAATCTTTTCATACTCATAATCTAGAGAAGGTATTTTCCTTCGCCATACTGAATTGTTCTTGTGTTTTGGTCATCCTCTTCTCAACCCACCTTTTGGTAATTCCGCGACCAAAGGGTGCTCGCACGGCAACTCGTATCAGGGGGTATTTATAGCCTCCCAAAATCTCAGCCAAAACCCCAAAGGAAAAGACCAAAAAACCAACAGAATTTTAAATCAGATTCTGTACAAAATAGTTGTTGGAGTGAACGGCGGTCGACCGTGGAAAAACTCACGGTCCACCGCGAGCCAGCTCGGAAACGAAGAAAACGACCAGATACTTTGGCGTTCGACCGTGGCGATCGACCGTGACAAAATTCAAGCTGACGGTCGACCGTGGCGGTCGACTGCGAAAGTTTATGTTGGCTCCGCAGGCTAAAAACAATGGCGCGGTCGACCGTGGCAGTCGACTGTGAACTGATATATGAAATATGACAGTTTGAAAGCAGTATGCTGATTTTAAAATATAGTTTAAAAATATCAAATAAATTCTAAAAATTATAAAACTTTGGGGAATGATTGTAGACATGATAATACACATGCTACAAAAACTGGTTTTCTAAACAGACTTCCCAAATGAGAAATATCATCATTTTTCAAAATTGTCTAAAACATGAAAATGTAAACATATGAATTTTGACATTTAGGCTAAACCATGTTTTGAAACCATGCACAATGATTATATAGACTTAATAAAATATGAATATGATTATTGTTAAGTCCAAAAACTAAGAATATAATATTTTTACAAATACAATAGAAAAGGAAACATATGAGTATGTATATAAAAATATATTTGTTTCATATCTAAGTAGTTAAACTAAATCACAATAATAAATATGAAATATGTAATTTCATATTTATAAACATGAAAACCCAAAATCATGCATGTATATATATAATTATATATACATAGAAACCAAATACGTGTGTGTATATGATATTGAGCTTATGGTACTTAACACACATAATATAAAACCTAAACTAAGTTACCCAAGCTATGATCTTGATCTTCAATTAAGCTTGACTTGGTACACTTTACGGATGAAGCTTGCACTTGATCTTTAACTTGAATTATACGTTGCTTCACACCACAATGCCGCCAACCTCCGTTTGATATCGTCGTTGAAGCGCTATTCCATCCATCCTCTAACTCGTTGTTTGCTTAGAATAAATACGAAAACACAAACACTAGACAAACAATATTAGAAGTAAATTGTTTGTTAAACATTATCAAAACAAGAAGGCCAACAATCTTCCCCTTTTTGATGATGGCAAACAATTTACAAAAAGGATATATGCATGCAAGGAAATGAATATACAAAGTATAATATATCATGCATATAGACAAGAAAGAATATACTCACAATATTTCTCCTCCTTTCACAACATCAAAAAGGTTACAAAAGGATGAAGAGAGCGAAAGCTCCCCCTATCAATAAGCATATGTGAGTATCAAACAAGTATAGGGATTGCTCCCCCTATCAAAATGCCATATAGAATATATGAAATGAAGATCATGGCAAACATATGTGAGCAAGCATAGATAAAAAATAAGCTAAACACTACTCACATACAAAAAGATAACAAGAACGCCTATAAATATGTCAATATGAAAATAGTGTCTCATATCAAAAACCATAAAAACCATGTGTAAAGGTAGATTTATGAAATCAAAAGAAAAAGAGCATGAGAATCATGCAAAATGTTTTCAAATGAAAACAAATCAATCAAATAAAATCATAAATTAAATTTTAATTCATAAAACAAAAAACCAAAACATCATTGATTTAAAAAAATCAAGAGAGGCAATTATATCTAACTCTTGAGCTAGTATCAACCCATATAAACATTTTAGCATCCGGTAAACAAGATTTGGGAATAAACACCTAATAAATCCGAAGGGTTACATAAACACAAACCTCTCATCAAAACAAGACCAATAATTATGAAAACAGAAGAATTTGACCAATAAAAAGAAGTGTTCTCATGTTCAAAAATTTAAAGTATAATTTTCAAAACCAAAGAAAAAGAAAAATAAAAATACTAAAATACTTGGTTTTAAAAATCAAATTTGTTTTGGTACCCAAGAATTCTTGGTACCAAAAGGTTTAGGGACATGACCCTTATCATTTAAGCTCAAAGCCCTAGGGTTATGAACCCGTTTGGGCACATGTAGTGCACTAACACGGTCAAAGCAATAATCACTCAAATGACCCTTCCGATTGTAATACATGCAATGACATAGATCCATTTGTTTTTGTGGACCATTAGCTCGTGCACGGGAAATATTTGTAAACAAAGGTAAATTATTTGAAGCTCTTTGCAAATGTGACACATTATCAAAACAAAACTTTCCTAAGTGGCCATATCTACCACAAACATCATATTTAAAAACATGTAGTCTACTAGAAACATTTAGCAAACGTGATTTTCTTTTCAAATCAAAACAATATTCGGCTAAATGACCAAAACGACCACAATGATCACACTTGAACACACTAGCACGCTTAAGATGAACTTTGTGAGAATGAGCATGTGAATGTGTAAGTGTACAAGATTTAGCTAAATGAACTTTTTGGCCGCAAATAGAGCATTTGTAAATTTTGCTATATATGTGTGCATAATGAGTAGATAATGACTTAGACTTAGCACACATATCCATAAGCCTCTTATGATTATCAATGCATATTTTCAAAGTTGAATCTAAAGATGAAATACGATTATTCATAAGATTTAAATATTTATATTTTAGGCACATATGCATTTTTATTAGAAGTAGAACATAAATAGTCATTTATAAAGGAAGCAGTATCATTTTGTATGTTCTCTACTTCTAACATAGCATTATTTTTGTCATGAGTCAAGTTAGCAATATCCAATTTCAAATTATTATTTTCTAAATTTAGCATATCATTGTTTTCTTTAAGAGCAACATTTTCTTGAGAAATGATATCAAATTTGGAAGCTAACTTCTCATGATCGGATTTTAAATCTTCATGCTTTCTTTGCAAATCAATAAAAATTTTATGCAATATGTTATAGGCATGCAATATTTTTTTACTAGCACAAGCAAGTTCATCACTAGATAAATCATTAGTGGTTTCGAACTCGTAAACCTCACTAGGGCTATCGCCTAGTGGCCATGTGCATGATGCTCCGTATGAACTTGAAGTCGGATCTTCCAAAGCTTGTTGGATCGCCTCCAAGTCCTCTTGATGCGCTTCTATGAATTTCTATAATGTATACGCGCTATCAAAAGAATCAAGCTTGTTAGACATAGATGAATCAAATGCATTTATTAAAAATTCTAACATAAGCTTGTTCATAATAAACATCTTTTTATCATGCTTGCTCTACTTGGATTTCTCCAACGTGGGCACAATATAAGAACAATCAATGATTTCCCATAAATTGATATTTTTAGATTGAACAAATATTTTGAATCTAAAGCACCATTGAGCATAGGGAAAAACATTGAATTTAGGAGCAATGCTAGAATCATAGCCTAAACAAGATGCATCATTCATATCCATAACTTGTAAAAATGTGCAAGCAAGATACAAATGCAATCAAAATAACATTAGCACAAAAAGATAACTTGGATCTTTAACTCAAGGCGATTAGACCTTAAATCAAAAAGCACCAAGCTCTGATACCAATTGTTAGACCCTAAGGGGGTGATTAGGGTCTCATGCTAATCTAATCCGATTTAAATGCTAATTAAAATAATTAACAAATATATTCTTGCAAGATAGATATACAACTAATTATGAGCAAGAATATGTAATATACACAAGGTGATATATCCTAGCAAAGAGGTATACTATATGATATATGCAAGGATATGCAAACACAAGGGTAACATAAACAAATGATATAGTAGATGAAATAAACAATGAGAGAAAGGCTATAAAGATGAACAAATATAAGTATGCTAAGTCAAACTCAAACAAGCAATATGATCACGGAGTTTGGACCTTTCGTCCTACGTCTCCGCTCCCCACTCCCGGGAAGAAATCCACTATCACGACCGGGTTTTCTACGCTCACCCGAATAACGTTTATAACCACACTATGTCCGTTTTTAACGATCACCGATCAATGTATACTCCTCACACTCGGTTTTCTAGTTCACCGAAAACTTCACAACACACTCGGTTTTCTAGCTCATCGAAAACCTTACAACACTCACAATATAATAACAAATGATTTGTTCTCTAATACAATGCGAGAACTCAATTAAAGCTCACACTCAATTGTTGCAACTCTCACCAACCCAAATATATTATGTATGAAAATATAATAAGCTCAATGTGGATGTGTGTAACAATGAGAATAAATAAAACTTAACTCAATAAGAACTAGCAATAAGATTGATATGAAATTCAATAGTAAAAATGCTAGGAAATAGAGTTAAGAAAACTTCTCTATAAACACAAGAAGAGGATGATGAAATGTACTCTTTAACAGCTGATGTAAACTCCTTTTTGTAAAAGCAAACCAAAAACAAACTTAAGCTAAACTAAACAAGCTTAAACCCTTATTAAACTCTTGTTTAAAAACTTCGTAGGTTACAATGAAGGATGAGAGCAAGGGGGTATTTATAGCCTCCCAAAATTTCAGCCAAAACCCCAAAGGAAAAGACCAAAAAACTATCAGAACCGAAAATCAGATTCTATACAAAATAGCTGTTGGAGTGAACGGCGGTCGACCGTGGAAAAACTCGCGGTCGACCGCGAGCCAGCTCAGAAATGAAGAAAACGACCAGATACTTTGGCGGTCGACTGTGGCGGTCAACCGTGAGAAAATTCAAGCTGACGGTCAATCGTGACGGTCGACCGCGAAAGTTTCTGTTTGCTCCGCAGGCGAAAAACAATGGCGCGGTCGACCGTGAACTGATATATGAAATATGACAGTTTGAAAGCAGTATGCTGATTTTAAAACATAGTTTAAAAATATCAAATAAATTCTAAAAATTATAAAACTTTGGGAAATAATTGTAGACTTGATAAATCACATGCTACAAAAACTAGTTTTCTAAAAGGACTTCTCAAATGAAAAATATCATCATTTTGCAAAATAGTCCAAAACACGAAAATGTAAACATTTGAATTTTTACATTTAGGCTAAACCATGTTTTGAAACCTTGCATAATGATTATGTAGACTTAATAAAATATGTATATGATTATTGTTAAGTCCGAAAACTAAGAATATAATATTTTTACAAATACAATAGAAAATAAAACATATGAGTATGTATATGAAAATATATTTGTTTCATATCTAAGTAGTTAAACCAAATCACAATAATAAATATGAAATATGTAATTTCATATTTGTAAACATGAAAACCCAAAATCATGCATGTATATATATAACTATATATACATAGAAACCAAATACGTGTGTGTATATGATATTGAGCTTAAGGTACTTAACACACATAATATAAAACCTGAACTAAGTTACCCAAGCTATGATCTTGATCTTCAATTAAGCTTGACTTGGTACACTTTGCGGATGAAGCTTTAACTTGAATTGTTACGTTACTTCACTCCACAATTCCGCCTACCTCCGTTTGATATCGTCGTTGAAGCGCTATTCCATCCATCCTCCAACTCGTTGTTTGCCTAGAATAAATAGAAAACTAGACAAACAACATTAGAAGTAAGTTGTTTGTTAAACACCATCAAAACAAGAAGGCCAACATTCCGAGCATGTCAGAAACATCCACTGGGCTTAGAGAAGCGGCGGGAGACATCGCCAAGGTGCCCAAAGTTGCAAAGCTTGGTAAAAGAGTGGTAGGCGATTTCAGTGAAGCGGCTGGAGATGGTACCAAAGCACTCAAGGTTATAGGACTTGAGGGGAGAATCATGAGCGATCCCACTTGAAATGAGCCGGATACACTTGTATCCCGTGTAGGCTTGAGAGAAATCATAAGTGGAAGTGGCTTCACTGGCGGGGGAGTTGTTGTTCTAGTCTCTTCAACTGTCGGAGTCGGGGACTCTGCATATGAAAGTCGTTAGAATGCAGGAGAAAAATTCATGGAAAGTTAAAATGAACAATACTTACCTGCGAGAGAAATAACAGTATAAGTCGACGCTTTGTCAGAAGTGAGTACTGGTCGATCATCCCAACCAGCATCATCCCAAGAGGTCCCATACGATAATTGCTCGTCATCTTCTACTACAAAGGTTGTGGTGAGCTTGCGATAGCAGTTGATTTAGGAACCAGTCCTGTAGTTGGGCTAGGCCTTAAAGCTCCTATTGTCGGCATCAGTGCTAAAGCAGAAGGAGACTGATTTTCACCAAGCTTCTCGAATTCAGCCATTGCAGACTCGCCTATAGGAGGCCTAACTCCCTCAGCTTGAGTAGTTGTAGGCACGACTTTCTCCTGTGTTGCATCTATAACTGCGGGAATAACACTTGAAGCTTGACCTAGAGCTATCACAGCAAGGGGTTCCATCATTAGGCTAGACTCTGCATCCTCAACAGTTGATTCATCTTTCCCTTCTTCTTCTGAGGGATGATATGAAGGAGCCACACCTATTAAGGCTGGGCCAATTGAGAGGAGTCCCCTTTGATGAGAAAATCACACAACATATGATTCTTCCCCTTCCTCATGAACAACAGGTGTAGATTTGAAAGCGACTTGCATCAACTTTGCTCCCTTTTTAACTTTAGGAGTCGGGGACTCAACATATAATTTTTGGCGAGTCCACTTCTTATGGAGACGTGTTTCTTTTGTAGTAATAGTTCTTTTCCTTGTTGCTCTCCCTTCATGGGTCTCAGGTACTCTCGGCTCTTCTCCCTGAGTTTCCTCAGCTGCTTCACCTCTTTCATCCCCGACCGTCGCTTCTTCACAAGATAAATACTAGTCAATTCCCTTCAGATGATTCATCTTAGATCCCCTCTTTGATTCATACGTTTTTATGATCTTTTTCAGACAAGTGGAGTACAATTTGTACTTGGGGATCTGAGAGGTGGCATGATACCAAGCATAAAAGCCCAAAGTAGTATAGGATTTGGGTGTTTTGTGGGGGCAATCTGAATGTAGCTCCAATACAACCAGCTACCGAATAGTACCAAGCCCTGGCTCCTTCGTATAAATTGCCGATGAGTGTGAGTTAAGGGTTGAGATTTCTAACATAAAGCTTGTCATATCCGAACTATCGGGTAAACGTATAAGGTTGATAGGCCTCAATGATGCATTTATCGCCTTGCCTGAAGAGGAAGTAATCTGTCCTGATGTTCATGAGCAAGCGAAAGACACCCCTATTGAATATCACGTCTCCATGATATTATTTTGATGATGATAATTTATACAATGTGTGTTATACAAATGCACTAACATTTATATGCAGCTTTCAATATCAAAATATGAACAAGTGCAAGTTGAGTTCAAGGCATTATGAAGTGAAGAAGATGAAGAACATATGAGATAATGTATTTTACATTTTCTTTACTTAGAATTATTGTAGAAGGCTTGATCACTCACACACACACACATAAATATTAGAACACACTAACACAGGCTTAGTGTGTTGGTTAACTATAAAAATCCCCTATGTTAACCATTAGAGTTATAGTTAATAATTGAGTATCAAAACATTTAATTCATATCATTTTTAACTCTTAGTAGTCGACTAATTAGCATAGTAGTCGACTACTCATATCTGTGACCTAATTATAAGTTTCTGTCAGTTTACAATATAGTCGACTAATTAGGATAATAGTCGACAACTCAAGCTTATGACAGAAATATAAGTTTCTGTTAGTTTACAGTATAGTCGACTAATTAACTTTATAGTCGACTACTGAAGGCAAAATACATTTTTTAAGTTTCTATCTAATTACAATATAGTTGACTAATGACCTTAATAGTCGACTACTGAGAAATTTTCTGACTTCACAGAGTCTGTTTAAACTCAATGTAGTCGACTATTTTGTCTTATAGTCGACTACAGATACAGTTTTTCCAGATTTTAAAGTTTGAATTAATGACTGTTTATAGCCATTTTTAAATGTTTATAAAGTTCAAATAATTGTCTTTTCAAGGGCTATAAATAGGTTATTTGTTCAAAAAATACAGAGACTTACATACCTATAATCTTTGATCTTTGTACATTTTTTAAGTATAAAACATTCAGATTTTGAGAAAAAAAAAGTTTCTAAAATTGCCTTTGAACATTATTCAAATACTTATTGTTTAGGCAATTTACAGAAGTTAGAATCATTCCTAAGCCACTACTACACTACACTTCAAATTAAGGCTTATAGGAATCAAAATTGTTGCTTCAAAAGTTCTCTCGGTTTGTGAGAGGTGTTAATCTCTTGGTTTAGAGATTGGTGTGCAAATTGGCAATGTGTTTGTCAATTGGTCTTGCAATTTTTAGGGACTTGCAAATTGGTCAGGTTTGCTTTTGATTTTATAAGTTTATTCAAAATCATTGTGGAAACTCTCAAGCGGGATTTGCTTGGGGACTGGATGTACACCGGATTGGTGGAACCAGTATAAAACTTTGTGTCTGTATTTGTGAATTTCTGAGATTGCCATTTTTCTTTGCAATTTATAATCTACTTTGCATAAATTTTAAAAGAATACTATTCACCCCCCTCAAGTCTCAAGTGTATCTATTTCAGATCCTACAACCCCCATTCAAATTTGTAAATCCATTGGGGCCCCACATATATTGATATAACTCACCATACCTACCGCCTTCAAAGTCAGGGAAGCAAGGGAAAATATGATAGTTAAGATCCACTAACAAAATCTATTGGATCTTAACCATTTACCAACCCTCCCACGTAGCCGATTCAAGTCGTCGTATTAATGGAATGAAAGAACCATCGTATAGGGAGGGTGTAGTCATTAATAAAGGATAATGTAAGATGTACCATGCCAACAAATAAGCATATGGCAGCGGTACTCGCGGGTTAGGAGTTTTGAGGGTTTTCTTCTCACCAGAGCCCGTCTCCTTGATTTGCACAAAATCAAAAAACAACACTCGCAAGCCGCTTTGTAGGTAGTATACCATCACCGAGAGAAGATTTAGCGATCTCCCATGAGATCAGAGAACCGTGGGGTATACAACCTCAACTGCAATTGATTCAAGTGGTTTGGTATGTACCACACACTATTTCAACCACAACATCAAAAATCATACAAATAAAGCCATGTCAGATATGGGAACTTGAGCTTGATAATGGAAGCTATCAAACTTGAAGAGAGATGAGAAAATATCCTCTTTGGCCTCATTAACATAGTGAGCAGTTGTAGCTGTTCGCGGGAAAAATTATTATTTTCTTCCTTGAATTCATTGTCTCCTTAAGCAACTGTTTTTCGGTTATAAAAGATCCGGTCTTTTTATAAGATCCGGTTACAACAAGATCAAAAAAAGAAAAAATAACAAAAATTACAACTTTTCTTTTTCGAACAGATTGTAAGATCCTGTTTTACGGTCTCTTGCTTTTGTGGGTTCTTTGCTTGTGCCGGGGTTAATCCGTGGACCGCCGCGCGATCTAAATCCGGTCGGATCTACACAGTATAACGGGTATTATTTCACCAAGGAAATAATAGCCGGGGGGATTAGTTCACCAAGGAAATAATCACCCGAAGTAATCGAAATCGACCAAGCGAAATCGATACTCTTCTCGGGATCAAAGACCAAGCTTTGATCCGGAGGATAACTGTGTAGATCTGAGATCCGATCCCTCTCGAACTCCTGCCTTATTTGGCATGGACGATCGCCGAGCACCGGATCTGAAAGAGCAAGTCTTCAAAGCTTCGAAACTCCGAGGTTGAGATCTCAATTCAGCAGAGCTTCGCCTCCAAAAATTCCAACCTCTCAAAAATGAGCCCTCAAGTCCTATTTATAGGCACTCAAGGCTGTGCCTTGGCCCAAGTGGCCGATGCACCTAGCCACCAAAAGGTGGCCGAGGCACCTAGCCACCAAAAGGTGGCCGAGGCACCTAGCCACCAAAAGGTGGCCGAGGCATTGAGCCACCAAAAGGTAGCTCCGTTTTGGCCGAGTCCTCCAAATGTTGGTTTTTTTTGTTTTTCGGTTTATCTGAACTCTGATTTGGCAGTCCGGATCCTGATTTGGCAGTAAATCCACTTCGGTGTCCGAGTTTGAGTTCGGATCCTGATTTGGCAGTAAATCCTCTTCGGTTGTTCGAGTCTAAGTTTGGATCCTGATTTGGTAGTAAATCCGCTTCGGTTGTTCGAGTCTGAGTTCGGATCCTGATTTGGCAGTAAATCTGCTTCGGTTGTTCGAGTTTGAGTTCAGATCCTGATTTGGCAGTAAATCCGCTTCATTCCGTCTCACTTGGCTTCGATATTGTAGTTTAACGATCATTCTTGGATTCATCGCCCGATGGTTCGTTGGTTTGTCGAATCATCGTGCCGAGCTGTGTTAAGGGACCTATAAGCAGTTTTATATGCCTACAGATACCCCCACTAAAGTATTTCAGCCTCATTCTTTTATAGAAGAGTCTGGAATACTTTGGATATGATTGTCCCATCCTTCAATCGGTTATGACGGGATGTTTGGAATGGCTTCTATTCTTGATTCCTTCAGTCCTCCAGGCTATTCGGTGCTTTGTCGAATGTCTGCAAGGGTTCCGGTGCTGCATTTATTGTCTGACCGTTTGTCGGAATTTTGAACTTGAAGTCAATTCCTGATTTTCTGATTTTTTAGCTCGAGCTTGCTGTTTCAACATAGAACTGACTATGTCTGGAATACTTTGGATATGATTGTCCCAACCTTCAATCGGTTATGACGGGATGTTTGGAATGGCTTTTATTCTTGATTCCTTCAATCCTCCATACTATTCGGTGCTTTGTCGAATGTCTGGAAGGGTTCCGGTGCTGCATTTATTGTCTGACCATTGTCGGAATTTCGAACTTGAAGTGCCTTGGCCCAAGTGGCCGAGGCACCTAGCCACCAAAAGGTGGCCGAGGCACCTAGCCACCAAAAGGTGGCCGAGGCATCGAGCCACCAAAAGGTGGCCGAGGCATCGAGCCTCCAAATGTTGGTTTTTTTTATTTTCTGGTTTATCCGAACTCTGATTTGTTGATCTGAACTCTGATTTGGCAGTCCGAAACCTGATTTGGCAGTAAATCCGCTTCAGTGTTCGAGTTTGAGTTCGGATCCTGATTTGGCAGTAAATCCGCTTCGGTTGTTCGAGTCTGAGTTCAGATCCTGATTTGGCAGTAAATCCGCTTCGGTTGTTCGAGTCTGAGTTCGGATCCTGATTTGGCAGTAAATCCGCTTCGGTTGTTCGAGTCTGAGTTCGGATCCTGATTTGGTAGTAAATCCGCTTCATTGCGTCTCACTTGGCTTCGATATTGTGGTTTAACGATCATTCTTGGAATCATCGCCCGATGGTTCGTTGGTTTGTTGAATCATCGTGCCGAGCTGTGTTAAGGGACCTATAAGCAGTTTTATACGCCTACAGTAGCATCTATACAGACCTTAATCTCATCAAGGGTGCTCGCAGCTAGACCGGTCACTAAAGCTTCGTTATAATTCAGATTTTGGAACAAGTATTCCGCCCAGGATACTTGCTTAACACCACCTCCTCATAGTCCCGTTAGCTGAGTACAGATGTTGAAGTAACCCATCACTTCCCATAGAGTGCCGTAGATCACATCACGAAGAAGTTGTA
Organism: Asparagus kiusianus; assembly: GCA_022839385.1. NCBI lineage: Eukaryota > Viridiplantae > Streptophyta > Magnoliopsida > Asparagales > Asparagaceae > Asparagus > Asparagus kiusianus. The sequence goes on along the minus strand of BQKN01058706.1, from coordinate 48,334 downwards.
GTGGCTTTGTACAATCCCATACCAGGTAGCCATCACAGGGTCCCCAAGGCCAGATCGAGTAAGTGGTTCCCTAAATTCCTCCAAAATAAAATTTTTCATCCGAGCTCACCATCCTCCTTCAACAGAATGTACCCATCCAGGGGATCTCAAATCTTGTGTGGGAAATTCACCTTTCACCATAACAAATTTTCTAACAAAAGTATTAGCCGGGCTAGCAGCTTCAGCGATTGGATATTCCCTTGCAACTAAGCGGGTTTCAAAACTACCACCTGTCGGCTGTAACCTACCGGATGAACACCTTGGTAAGTCAGGGAACCAATCGAACCCAATCTTATTCCTTGACGAGATCCCAATGCATGTGCCTCAGGATGAAAGCACATTGAAAGTATGACAGAGGGAACATCCTCTCCATATTAGACAAGAAAAGATTGTGGTCCCCTACTTTCCTCAGCCACTTGTAGTTCCTGTTGTCCATAATTCTAGTCTTAGTTTCAATGGGATCTCCAAATAGAAAGGCCATCTTTTTGAATTTCTTACAATCAATGGTCTTAAATTTAATATCCGTGGCCAGAGCTTTAAGAGTTGTCGAAATGGCTTGAGTAATGGTTTCCGCACGCTCCTTGTATTGATCCTAGAAAATCAGAAGTTCTGGATGAAAATTGAACTTCACATTATAGTCTGCACCACCTTCATGACCAAAGTGATGATGGAATGAGAGGAGCTCGCTGGAGTAACGCACTGCATACAAAGAGATAATAGTCAGTGCTTAAAGTAGCAGAAGAATTAAGAAGTCTAAAAGACTTAGTTGAAAATAGGAGGGTCGTTCCTGCGTCTCAAATTCAAAATGAAAGGAGCATCCCCGTGTTCCAAATTCAAAATGTAAGGGTCAGCCCTACGTTTCAAGTTCAAAACACGTGGATTAGCCCTGTGTTTCAAAATTAAAACGCAAAGATCCACCCCTACGTTCCAGTTCAAAACACGAAGGTCGGTCCTGCGTTTCAAGTTTAAAGAAAGCATGGATTAGACCCACGTTTAGGAATCAAAGCACAAAGGTTCACCCCCACGATCCAAGTTCAAAATACAAGGGTCAACCCCGTGTTTCAAAATCAAAATATAGCGGTCCACCCCCACGTTCCAATGAAAAAACGCGAGTCTCGCTCGACGTTTGTGGTTCAAAACTTGCCGAAACAAGTTCAAATAGTCTAATACTTACCACTAATGAGGGGGACTTGTTGTGGTGGTGTGGCCACCTGAAAAGTAACACCGCCGACAATTGGGAACATCGGCACGCTCGAACCCGCGGCGGCGGTTTTCGTAGAGTGGGATTTTGAAACAGTTTTCTTGGGTGCCATTGATTCTATCGAGGATGAATAGAAGTTCGCCAGAGATTCTATAGAACGAGATTTCTTGTAGAGCAAAGTCAAAAATAGAACAGTCAAGTCGACTCTTGATTTGACCCTGGCGGTCTATTTATAAACAGATGGAGCTGTCAAATCAGCATAGGATTTTAGGCAAAATTCCCGCCCAAACATGATCTCTGCATTCACACCAGGTCGGTTCGACTTCTGAATGTGAGGCTCACCTCAGCATTTCAACTTCTGAATGAGAGGCTCACCTCCGCGTTTCAACTTCTGAACGCGAGACTCACCTCCACATTTCAACTTCTGAACGCGAGGCTCACCTCTGCGTTTCAACTTCTGAACGTGAGATTCACCTCCGTGTTTCAACTTCTGAATGAGAGACTCACCTCCGTGTTTCAACTTCTGAACGTGAGGCTCACCTCCGCGTTTCAACTTCTAAACATGAGATTCACCTCTACATTTCAACTTCTGAATGTGAGATTCACCTCCGTATTTCAACTTCTGAACACGAGACTCACCTCCGTGTTTGAACTTCTGAATGCGAGACTCATTTCCGCATTTCAACTTTTGAACGTGAAGCTCACCTTCGTGTTTCAAAACAACAAACGCAAGGCCCACCCTAACATTTCAGAAGTAGAGCCACGACATACACTTTTGTGCAGATCGAGATCCAAAGTATTTTAAAAATTTATTCCAGTCAACCGCGAACTTTGAAAAACTTTAGAGGCGGTTCTGTAGGCTATGTAAAAATCACCGCAGATAGCTAATCCGTATAAAACAAAAATGATGTAGGTCATGATTTGACGACTTTCATATCAATCAACGAGAGTTATAATTTAATGATTCACGCAACAACAACTAATGATGGAAGTTATAACAGCAACAGACGAAGATTATAATCAAAACATCCTACGAGATTTACAAATTGATGACTCTCACATCTCAAATGTAAGAATTACAAGATGACAATCTTTACAAGACTTGGAGAAAAGAGTACAAATTGATGATCTCTTTAAATCAAAACGCGGAACTCATCACCGTGTTTTTAGCTCAATGCGCAGAGCTCACTACTGTATCAATCCTAAACGCGAAGGTCGTTTCCCGAACGTGAATCTCGCGTTTGACCCACTCAAATACATTCTAAACGGTTTCAAAACCATTTTGCACAAAATGAGGGCACTAAGCCCCCGTTAAGGAGCGATTTAGAGGGTTGGTTACACCCTTTAAACCCCTATAAATAGCTGAAAAATCAGCTGAAAAAGGATTTGGAGTTTTGGGGATTTTTTGGCTTCAAAGAAGAGGATCTTTTGATTAGAATTTTTGAGCTTTTTTAAGAGATTTTCGTAGAGCTTTTGTCCTAGTTTGTGAACCATTTCGGTTAAACTAAAAAGGATTAATTTCCTTTATGAAATCAACTCTTCCTAAGAGTTCTTAACTCGGCTAAAGTTTAATCTTGCTCGGCAAGTTCTTCTAAAACTCGTTAAGAGTTTTAAACTTGCATCGCAAGTTATTCCCGATGTCAAGTCAAGAGGAATCGACTACGTTCCATGAAGTAAGGTGCTCGGATCGTCAATAAGATATAAGATTCAAACTCCTATCTCTACCAAGAAAAACCTAGGTTTAAACAAATGGAAGGATCTCTGTTGATTCCTTCTCTCTTTTGTAAATCAAGAAACAAATAAGAGAAAAAATTTTAATTTCTTTTTCTATGTTGGTTAGAGAGAGATTACTATGAGAGATTGTATTTACTCTTTTCCTAAGTCAGTTAGGGAGATTAATACAAAATTTATTCTCAATTTTCTCATAATTTTCCCACAAACAAAAGGAGGGGAGTCACTTCACATCAAAATTCTCCTAGTCCAAGATCTTCAGATGCATCAACCTCAGACATAGATTCACTGTCGAGGAAGGAGTGTTCACTTCAAGATATTTATGACTCTTATGATGTAACATTCTTCTCCTGTGAGCCATGGAAATTTGAAGAAGTTGTTCAAGATGAAGGCTGGAGAAAAGGAATGGATGAAGAAATATACATGATTGAGAAGAGGGCTCCATTCAATAGCTCAAGGCTCGATTGGTCGCGAAAGGTTACTCTCAGCAACCAGGAGCCGAATTCAACGAGACATTTGCCCCAGTTGTTCATACGGAGACCATGAGGATGGTATTGGCTATAGCAGCTCAGCTTAAGCTCAAAGTGTTTCAGCTAGATGTCAAGTTAGCATTCCTAAATGGAGAACTTGAAGAGGATGTCTATGTCGAGCAACCAAAGGGCTACATAGGCAAAAGATAAGAAAACAAAGTTTTTCAGCTGCATAAAGCACTACACAGATTGAAGCAAGCACCGTAGGCTTAGAATAACAAAATTGACAACTACTTTCACGAGCATGGATTTTAAAGGAGCCCAAGTGAACCATCTCTATATGTGAAGAAAAAAGGTGCAGACTTCCTAATCGTTTGCCTATATGTTGATGATTTATTTTATTATGGCACTAACACCAAGATGATTGAAGAATTTAAAAAGAAGATTTTGAGATGACAGATTTAGGACTGATGAGATACATTCTGGGAAGATAAGTAAAACAAACTGAAGGAGAAATATTCATCAATTAAGAAAAATACTGCAACGATCTTCTGAAGAGGTTCAACATGAAGGATTACAATTCAGTAACTACACCGGCATTACTGAATGAAAAGCTATCAATGAATGAGGGAGTGCCAAAGAAGGATGCCTCAAGTTACAAAAGCCTAGTCGGATCGCTAATCTACCTCACAAATAAGGCCAAACATATTGTATGATATAAGCAATGTGTCCAGATTCATGAGCAATCCAAGTAAGCTACCCTATAGAGCAGCGAAGCAAATTATTCGATATCTTCAAGGTGCAAAGAATATGGGAATAAAATACACAACAAAAGAAGACAATGCATTAGTTGGCTACACTAACAGTGACTGGGCTGGTTGTATTGATGATGGAAAAAGCAATTTAGAATATGTCTTCAATCTAGGAGCTAAGGTAATATTTTGGACCTCAAAGAAACAACAGATCATAGCTCTATCTTTTGCAAAAGCAGAGTATATCTCAGCTACAAATGCCATATGCGAAGCAGTATGGCTTCGAAGGATTTTATCTGATCTACAACAAGAATAAGAGTCACCAACTACTCTCTACTGTGATAACCAAGACAAAGAATACAGTCTTTCATGCCAAAATCAAACATATTGAGATTCTTCATCATTTCATCAGAAAGCTCGTTGAAGATAAGGAGATCGAGCTAGAGCTCATCTCAACAAATGAACAGCTAGCAGACATCTTCACAAAAGCGTTACCCTCTTAAAAGATTATACTATTCAGAAATAAGTTAGGAATTACAAATTAATAAGGTGTGTTAGAAGAAATTTGTAATTTTTTAGAACACTCTACAATAATCTTGTAATATTGAAAGTTTCTAGAAATAACTAGGACTAGAAATATGACAAAAATAAGATAAATTTAGAAGATAGGAATATTATACGATACTCTAGAATGTTTCATGTAAAATATTTATGTTCTAAATAATTCTATATGTGCCTATAAACAAGCAATGGATGTAAGCATTATAAACAAGCTTTAAAGCAATTTAAGCAAAGTTTCTTTAAACAAGCATCTTCCCTTCTAAATTTTCATTTCCCTTCTAATTCCTCCATTCTTAATCCTCTAAAACTAAAATCAATTACCCATCTAGCTTCCGTAACTACAACATGAAGTAGTCTAAATGGTTATTTTGGACTTAAGTAAAATTTGGTCCACTTTTTGCCAAACAAAAAAAAAAGAACTAGGCCATGTTCGGTCCTCCCCCTAGCTCAGTTTTTAGGGGTTGCTAAACAGATCCTAGCTTTCAACATATATCTCAATCAATAGTCTTCAATATTCTCTTTGAATACACTGGAAAACAAAATTAAAAAATATCATTTTCAATGCACTGATATACTTTGTAATATTGCTGGATTAGGTGGTATCATCTTGTTCTTGTTATATTTAGAGGAAATTTTTTGTAGGACTGTCATTTTGCAACTGCTAAAAGATTTCATAATTTTGGTTAGTATAAAGTCGAGTAAGTTTTCTTACGAATGAGTATATTGCATTTGTTTTGGGTGAAAGTTGATATTTTTATTGAGGTATTCATTACAACTTCAGTCGTTATAATAAAAACAAAAAGATAGTCATTTTATAAGACTCTTACACAATGAAAATGAAAAAATTACAACTCTCGTTAAAACAAACGCAACAGACGTTTATCACCTGCTACTTACGTGGGATCTTTGTATGTGTCGAGGTTTATCCGTGGACCACCGAACGATTAGATCTAATCTGGAGTTTTATTGATTTGTGAAGGAATCAAGAAACCGAAGCAATTATCTCGGTAACAGGTAGATAACATCTCTTCTCAAGATCACCGCAACGGGGCAATCTCAAGGAAAGGAACCGGAAACTGTAGATCTGACGAAATATTCATCTTTATGCTAAAAAAATTAATCTGATCTCCTCCTCTCTTTTGAAATTCGTGCTCCTTCAGTCTTTAATTCAGCAGGGCTTCGCCGACATTCGAGAATTCCAGATCTGTGCAAATGAATGCCCTAGGGCTATATTTATAGGCTTTGAGACCTTTGTTTTTGGATAAGAATGACCGATTCACTCTTATCTTCAGTTATAACCACTTTATCATGTTCTTGGATAACATTGGATCAATTGGAACAAATTCAGGCGGTTAACGATCAAAAAATAGCTCAAAAATAGCAAAAATAGCTTTTTAGGGTCTGCGACACCCGCGATGTCTCGGCTAAGACATGACCGAGACACTTAGGGTGTCTTAGCCTTGACCAAGACACCACGGGTGTCTCGGCCTCGGTCAAGACACTTGCGGTGTCTCTGCTAAGGTCTAGGACACTGTTTCGTGTGTCCCGTCCGTTTTCATTGTGTTTTCGCCGTCTGAACTCGGAATTACGTGATTAAATATGCATTGGAAAGCTGACGAGAATATCTACAAGCTCCTATGGTTGAATGATATGTGGAGTAGATAGGACATGAGGGGTACTTCGTGTTGTGAAAAAGAAGCGTATCTCCCGATCAGTTTGTTTTTTCTTTATTCTGAAGTTTCGTTGCTTCACACAGTTCGTCGACTCACTTCATGTGCTTATCGATGTCAAATAAGCTTCTGTGACTTAGATAGTGATGTTTATCATTTTCTCTTTGTCTTGAGTCACATGCGGGAATCCGTAGGCAATTTTTAACGCCTACAGATACCCCCTCCAAAGTGTTTCAGTCTCGTTTCTTTTATAGAAGAGCCTGAAATACTTTGGATGTGATCAGTCCAACCTTCAGTCAGTGTGAAAGGACCTGTAGTTGGCTTCGATCCTTAACTTCTTTGATTTTTTTCTATTTTGATGAATAGTTAAAGTTCTTCTGGCGCTGCATTTATCGTTTGGCCGTCGTTGAAGTCTCGAATCGAAATTGGTGAGTTGGTTTAGGCTCGTGTCATTGAGTTGACTTTGAACTGACTATATTCATCATAACACATTCATCGGTGTTGACTCAGAACTACGCGTTGACCGGCATTGACCTAGGGCTACACGTTGACCGGCGTTGACTTTAGGGTTTCGCATCGATCAGCGTTGACTTTTATCGTAACGCGTTGACTGGCGTTGACCTAGGGCTACGCGTTGACCGACATTGACCTTAGGGTTTTGCATTAACCGATATCTACATAGTTTATGCTCTTAAGGTGTTGGAACGTGGCGATCCTAAATGTTAGGGCTGTAAGACCAACTGTTAAAGATGATTCATCTACATGAATGGATCTTATCCTGAAGTTGTCAGATCCTTGAGTCACGAGACCAATTAATGGAGCTGGTGCATCAATGACTATCACATTTATAAAATTTTTGGCAAATTCTTAGCCATCAACTGGTTTGATTAGCCCTTACCAACTATCGTTTGAGTCGGGCTAGCATGCAGATTGTTCAAATCCATTCAACACGTAACGTTATACTAAAAGAGTTAACTCTTTTTAGTGCTACGATATTGAATACATAGACTTCATCTTTCTCCCATGAAAAGACTAAACGGCAATGTGTATTAGACGTAGACTTAGGATTTTTAGCAAATCCTCAGTCTTTAACGGATTTGGCTTGCCTTTACCGATTACCGTTTGAATCGGGCTTACAAGAAGATTGTTTAAGTCTGTTCTGCATGTGATGTTGTGCTAAGAGAGTTAACTCTTTTAGTGCTACAATATTGAATACATAGACTTCGTCTTTCTCACGGGAATAGACTACCCGGCAACGTGTGTTAGGCACTGACTTATCCCTACTTAGGCTTTGGGATAAAAGTCTTTAGACTTGGATTCTGGTGTCTTCTTCAATCGGTAAAAGACTAAACCGACAACGCGTGTTAGGTACTGACTTATCCATACTTAGGTTTCGGGATAAAAGTCCCCATACTTTGATTCCGGTGTCTTCTTCAATCGGTAAAAGACTAAACCGGCAACACGTATTAGGTGCTGATTTATCCCTACTTAGGATTCGGGATAAAATTCCCTGCGCGTGTAAGGCGCGGATTTTGGGAGTTGAAAAAAAGCGGTGTCTTCTCTTGGGGCAAAAACGAACCCAATACTGGAGGGGAAGAATTTTATATTCTATCTTCAGTTGCAAAGGAAACTTAAAGTAGGAACTCCACTTCAAGAATCCGGGTAGATGACACTAAGAGTGGGATCTCCACTCTGAGAATCGAATAGATACGGATAACCTAACTTTTATAGGATTGGTTACCTGATCTGAAAATGAGATTTTGACTTCAGCCCTAACTTTTGTAGGTTTGACCGAAGGGGAAAGAGTGGAAGCATTTCGTTTATCAAAAGGGGAATTCAGATTTTGGCCCTAACTGTTTACAGGTTTGACTGAGTGGAGGTTTGAAACAATCCTAACTTTTATAGGTTTGATCACCTAATTTGAAAGTGGGTCGCTCGTTCATGGAATGAATCGAGAGGGGATTTTGGCTATGGCCCTAACTGTAGGAAGATTTGACCGAGTTAATCAATGGGAATGGGAGTACAAATCACAGTTGGATTGTTGACTTGTACAAATCACTCAGTAGGGGTTCTTGGTGTCAAATGATAAGGACTTAACACTAAGAGGTTTGATAATTATTAAAGATTAGCAAACTAAAATTCCAAGCATTATATCTGGACTCTAACAATAGGAGTGTTGAGTGCACAGACACAGCGGGAGTTTGAGTGGATTAAATCAGGAAGAATTTTAGTGGACCCACCATCAATTAATTTGATCAGTGACGGATTTTGTGGCGAAAGATTGTGAATCATCAAACACCAGTGGGAGTTTTTGTAAGGGAATATCGATCCAACAAAGTGATATAATCTCATCTCAGCAAAAGAGTGCTTAGAGTTTGGTGAATTTGATTTCGACAAGATACGTTTCACCCTTATTCATCACTTTTTTATAGTGACTGGGTTATACCTAAGAATATACCATATAGTATTCTTTCGAGAACCTCCTGTTACATGAATTATCCACTCCCAGCTTTCTTTGCGAAACTGGGTCTAATGAGGAACATATTGTACTCAGTTGAATGATCGGATTATCTTTAAGAATACTATGTCTAATACTCTCCATCAACTTCCCGTCATGGGTAGGTGTTCGCGGGAAAATTTGTGCCTTTCTTCATTGATATCATTGCCATCTTAGTTAACAACTTTATGCGTTACAAAGATCCGGTCTTTTTATAAGATCCGGTTACAATGAAAATCAAAAATAAGAAAAAGAAAGATTACAATTTATTTCCTTTTATGTCGAACGAATCGCGAGCTCCTGTTTTGCGGTCACTCGCTTTGTGTGGGTTCTTTGCCAGCGCCGGGGTTATTTGCCGTGGACCACCGCGTGATCTCGATTCGGTCGGATCTACACGATATGACGGGTATTATCTCACGAAGGAAATAATAGCCGAGTGGGGTACTAATTCACCAAGGAAATAGTAGCCCAAGTGTCGAAATCGACCAAGCGAATTCGAGACTCTTCTCGGGATCTAAGAACCAAGCTTAGATCTGGAGGAAAATCGTGTAGATCTCAGATCCGATCCTCTCGAACTCCTGCCTTGTTTGACGTTGACGTTCGCTGAGCACCAGATCTGGAATTCCAAGTCTCCGAAGCCTTCAAAGTTTGGATCTTTGTTTAGATCTGAGTCTTCAATCCAGCAGGGCTTCGCCTCCTCCAAAATCCAACCCTCGAAAAGTGAGGTCTAAGGCTTGTATTTATAGGCTCCAAGGGGTTTCGGGCGGTTAAAACCATCCAAAAAACAACTTCTGGGCCGAGACACCTCTGGGTGGCTCGGCCAGGTCCGAGACACCTCTGGGTGGCTCGGCACTCTTTTGGTCATAACTTCCTCATATGACCTCCAAATAATCTGATCTAAGATGCATTGGAAAGATGATAAAAAGATCTACAACTTTCCTATTTTGAGTTTCTTCAGAATCGAAACGTATCATGGTCAAAACAGCCTCACAAGTTCCGAGACACCTCTGGGTGGCTCGGCCAGGTCCGAGATACCTCTGGGTGGCTCGGTACTATTTTGGTCATAACTTCCTCATATGACCTCCAAATGATCTGATTCCAAATGGGTTGGAAAGTTAACAAAAATATCTACAACTTTCCTGTTTTGAGTTTCTTCAGAATCGAAACGTATCATGGTCAAAACAGCCTCACATGTTCCGAGCCACCTCTGGGTGGCTCGGCACTATTTTGGTCATAACTTTCTCATATAATCTCCAAATGATCTGATTCCAAATGGGTTGGAAAGTTAACAAAAATATATACAACTTTCCTGTTTTGAGTTTCTCCATCTTCGAATCCGATCATGGCCAAAACAGCCTCACAAGTTCCGAGCCACCTCTGGGTGGCTCGGCCAGGTCCGAGACACCTCTGGGTGGCTCGGCACTATTTTAGTCATAACTTCCTCATATGACCTCCAAATGACCTGATCCAAGATGCATTGGAAAGATAACGAAGATATCTATAACTTTCACGTTTTGAGTTTCTCCATCTTCGAATCCGATCATGGCCAAAATTGTCATTCTTGTCCGAGACACCAACACTGTCTCGGAGTTTGTACTATCTTTGGTATTTTGACTTTATCTTTCTCATATGATCTCCAAATGACCTGATCTAAAATGTATTGGAAAGCCGTCAAGAAGATCTACAAGGTCCCATGATTGAGTCGTATGTGGAATAAATAAGACATGAGGGGTGTTCTGCCTTTCGTAAACGACGTGGGGCTCCCGATCAGTCCGTATTCTCGTTATTCCGAAATTCCGTTGCTTGCGTGCCTCGTCGCCTCGTCACTCGAACGTCCGTTGATTTATCGAATTATCGTGCCGAGCTGTGCTAAGGGACCTATAGGCAATTTTATACACCTACAGTAGGAAACAGTTTAGGCTCATATACCTGTAGGAGTATGTAGGGAACAGTTTAACATCATGCACCTGTTGGAGGATTGAGAAGCAGTTTATACTCGTATACTTTTTGGAGTCAGGGAAACAGTTTATACTCGTGTGCCTCGTTGGAGTATTGAGAAGCAGTTTATACTCGTATACTCTTTGAAGTGCATCGTTCTTATTTCGCTTATCCCAGCGTTATGACGCCGGCTTCAACCAAAGTTTGGATGCTATTTTTGAGAGTGAAGCAAGCCTTGGTGGGGTGAAGGATCCTCCTATGGTACGTGCAATACTTTGGATCCAAAGTATTATCAGCTTCCTCCTTATTTGTGATAGGTGGTAGCTTGATCTTGTTGTTTTCAAGGAGGGACTCAAAAATAGCTGGAATGTCTTAGTCCTTGAAAGAGTACTCTTTTGGAGTCTCGAATCCGAAGTCTTTTGCTGTCTCCGAAGTTATTGCTGTGACGTTTGATTAACATCAACAGCTGGTGCAGGTGCCTTCCCTTTGCCACGAGAGGCGAAGTTTCATTTCAGAGGGTTGGCCACCGGTTGGCTTCTTTCGGCTTTCTTTCTTTTGAGAAAGCGTTCGGCATGCTCTCCGTGCACCTTCAACTCTTTCCAGGTGTTGGACGGTGCTACTCCCATAACTTCCAATATATCAATGGAGAGGTTGTTATGACAGGTTTGGAGGATGAAGTCCTCCGTGACTGGATCTTGATAGTTCATCGCCTTATTTCGGAAGCCCTTGATGAAATCATCGACCGTCTCTTCGTCTTCCTGTTTCTCCTCAAAAAATGTTTTGATTGATACCTCGACGTAATCATCAATGAAATTTTCAAGAAATGATCTCTCTATATCGTCCCAGCTGTTGACGCTTCTAGGCTTGAGATGACGGTACCAATCGAAGGCAGGCTCGCGAAGGGTGCTAACGAATGACCGAACCATCAAGGCTTCATTGTTAAAGATCATGCCCAGGTGGGACTTGAAGTAGATCAGATGTTGAGTGGGCGAGCCCTTCTCGTCGAACGGCGTGAAGTTAATCAGGTTGAATTTCACCAGAAACGGGATCAACTCCCACTCTCTTAGGTAAGGACACAGAATACTAGTCTTCTTCACCTCTCTAGCACACGTCAAAGCAATAATTTTGCTCTCAAGGTCCTTGTCTGTATCATGCTTTGGATGATTTCTAAGAGGAGCAACATGGTCACCCCCGACATTGTCATCTTTGATAGGACCACCCCCAGCGTCGTTATCTTTAGTGGGGCTACCACCCCATCATTTTGTTCAATAGGAGGGTTATCTACATCAAGGTGTTTATCCATGTCTAAATCGTTACCTACCCAGTAGGTATTGTTATGATGACTAGATTTACCAATTTGATTAGACAAAGTCCGAATCTATTAGTCATGCTCTTCCCTCATTTGCAGCATAGACATTTCCATTTCGAACTTGAAGTTCTCTTTTTTCTTAGCCAATGCATCCTCAATGATTTTGGCCATTTGCTCGGTGTTGATCAAAAACGCCTCGCAGGATTGTCCTGAGCTGGATATCGTATTGTCAAAAGCGACTGTAGAGTTAGCATCTGATGCTTCATCGTCCGAGGATAATCCTCTATTCATCCTCTGATAGTCCCTACGTCTAGTAGTCCCTGCGTATAGCCGAGTTAGACGATGCGATACGAGGGGGTCAGAACTAGAAGGTCGAGTCGACTTTCCCTTGTCAGCCATGTTAGTTATGAGTTCTGTAAGTTCGTCATCTTGAACGGCTGATCATTTCTTGCGGAAACACCTAGGCTTAGTATTCGATGCTTTAGAGGAAAGCCTTTGGAATAACCGAGACCCTCTGTGGAGCGGTCTTGGGGTAGATACACGCTGATAATACTACCCTGATAAGTTTGATGCACTGACAATAAAAGTCCGTCTCCCGGGTACTTCTCTTTCGAGATTTTTTCGTACCCCCAGCCTGATAATATAACTCATCGGCATGATTACCGAAGCAACCTATCACGTGCTGGCACAATTTTCCATGTGTAAGGTTATCATCATCATATGAATATGTTTCCTTCTGGGAATACAACGCTTTGTTAGTGTCTTCAAGAGTCACACGTTTGGAGTTACGTCTTTGTGAGCGCGGGGCCTCAATGGGCTCTTGGACTTCGACTCGCAGTCCAATGCGGTCGGTTACTAGAATTTTCCCTTTATGAGAAGGCTCAGACTTGTTTCAAGGGTGAGTGCGACCACCAGCTCGATGAGTTTCTCGGGGTTCATTCATCGTGCCCAAGCATTCTTTGACTGGAGCTTTGCCTTGATCCTCATGCAAAGGACCTAGGTGTTCCGCTATTACTTTCTTACCTCTGGATATGTCCATACTGTCATGGAGCTTCACTGGAGGTGCGGGATTTGAAGGAGCAAGATCTGAACTTGACGAAAGCTGGGAACCAGCTTTGGATCTGGAATCGAGCGAGAGACACGACTGGTGTCTCTTGTCGGGTAGAAGCGCTGACTTAGCCTTTGGCACCCAAACCTGCTTAGATCTTGGTGGACTTTTGAACACCTATTCTTTTTTTAATCCTTGTGCCCTATGCATAAGAATTCGGGTGTGTGCAAGAAGTACGTGGTGCTTCTGGATGCGCTCCTCGAGAGTAGAACGGGTTCGTTTGACACGAACCCATTTGTCAGTTGACGGTTGGGACGAGGACCCCGATGCTTGTTGTGGTGTAGGCTTAGCCACTTGACGTCTCCTGGACTTCAGATCCGCTTGGTAGTGGAGCCCATCCACTTGCTCCAAAGGCTCAGCAAATTGGTGGGAGAGACGTTGGCGGCGCCTCTGACGAACCCTCTTCGATAAAGTAGGTGTGCCTTCAGTAGTCAACTCCTTAATGGAGGCGGTGTCCGGATCTACATCTTTGGCTTCATCGGACGCTGGTGGATCGTTGTAAGATGCAACTGCAATGGCGGTAGCGGGGTGATTGACTTCTTGGGTCTTCAGATCTGAAGACCAGCTTACCTTCCAGGAGGAGGAGACCTTTCTGTACTTACGAGGAGAGACGGATCTAGAGGAGGAGGAGGAGATGTACTCATTGAACTTTTGTTAGTCGAACTCGTATTCGACCTCTTCAGCCACGGGGATCTTGATCGTCGGCTGCGACACGACAGTCTCGGTAGCGAGGCTGTTAGCTCCCACTGTGATCGCTAGCTTGTTTTGGGTGAAAGTTGATATTTTCATTGAGTATTCATTACAACTTCAGTCGTTATAATGAAAACAAAAAGATAGTCTTTTTATAAGACTCTTACATAATAAAAACGAAAAAATTACAACTCTCGTTAAAACAAACGCAACGGACATTTATCACCCGCTGCTTGCGTGGGATCTTTGTCTGTGCCGGGGTTTATCTGTGGACCGGATCTAATCTGTAGTTTCGTTAATTCACGAAGGAATCAAGAAACCGAAGCAAATATCTCGATAACAGCGAGATAACCACTCTTCTCAAGATCACTGTAACGGGGCAATCTCAGGAAAAGGAACTGGGAACTGTAGATCTGACGACTCTTCTTCTTTATGCTGAAGAACTCGATCCGATCTCCTCCTCTCTTTAGAAATTCGTGTTCCATCAATCATTAATTCAGTAGGGCTTCGCCGACGCTCGAGAATTCTAGATTTATACAAATGAAGGCCTTAGGGATGTATTTACAGGCTTTGGGACCTCCATTTTCGGATAATAATGATCGATTCACTCTTATCTTTAGTTATAACTACTTTATCACGTTCTTGGATAACATTGGATTAGTTGGAACAAATTCAAGCGGTTAACGATCAAAAAACAGCTCAAAAATCGTAAAAACAACTTTTTGGGATCTGGGACACCCGCGGTGTCTCAGCCACGGCCGAGACACTTGGGGTGTCTCGGCCTTGGACGAGATACCACGGGTGTCTCGTGTTAGACCCTAGAGGGGGGTGATTAGGATCTTATGGTAAGCTAATCTGATTTTATGCTAATTAAAACTTATTAATAAATTATTCTTGCAAGATAGATATATAATATGAAATGAGCAAGAATATACAATATGAACAAAGGGAAATATCCTAGCAATGAGATATACTATGAGATATATGTGAGGATATACAAATAACACAAGGGAAAATAATCTAAACTAGATAGTGGGCAATATAAGCAACAAGCAATACACAAAGGCGATATATGATAAGAACATAAAAATAAGTACGCCAATACAATCACAAACAAACGATATGTTCACGGAGTTCGGTCTCCACAACCTACGTCTCCGCTCCTCACCTTGAGGAGATCGCCACTATCACAACCAAGTTTTCTACGCTCACTCGAATAACGTTTACACCTCACACTCGGTTTTCTAGTTCACCGAAAACTTTACAATCTCACACTCTTACAATCCCACTTTATACCCTCTCAAGTGTTGGTCTCTAGTCTGTGTCTCCCTCAAGTGTTAGGAATTACAACCTCTCTCTAGGTATTGTTACCTA
Source organism: Asparagus kiusianus (assembly GCA_022839385.1). Taxonomy (NCBI): domain Eukaryota; kingdom Viridiplantae; phylum Streptophyta; class Magnoliopsida; order Asparagales; family Asparagaceae; genus Asparagus; species Asparagus kiusianus. The sequence continues at coordinate 32,994 of BQKN01058706.1, read as the reverse complement.
CCCCACTCCTCTTGGGATGACCCTGTCTCTCACCACAAACTTCTCTCGATGTATAAGAAATTACAAGGTGAATCTCACAATAAGCTCACAAATACAAATTTGTTCACTACAATAGATGAGAACACAATTAAGTTCACTTTCAATGACACAAACCCACAACTCAAATTATACTATGAATGTAAATACAATAAGCTCAATGATTGTGTGTGTAAATAAAGAGAAATAAAATCAAACTTAATTAAAGTCTAGCAAATATAAATATGATAATGTAAATGTAAACAAGCTAGATAATTGAGTTAAGAAAACTTTTCTAGAACAAGAGAGATGGAGATGTGAAGTGGATAGCTCAAACCAAAGATGATCTCCTCTTCTTGTGAAACAATCTTCACAAACCAAACTTGAAACAAAACTAAACGAAACTTAAACCCTTGTTAAACCTTGTTTTTAAAACATTCTCTTCAATGTTTAGAACTGAGGATATGTGGGGGTATTTATAAGAACCCCAAAGCCAAGAGAAAACAAGGCAAAAAGACAAAAAACCCAAAAACAGTACAGTCTGGAAATATAGCCGTTATAATGTCATGAGTCGACTTAGTACTGTTCATGAGTCGACTCATAAGTAGCCGTTATAGGCTAAAAACCAACTTGTGGGTTGAATCATAAAATTCATGAGTCGACTCATCATGTATGGGTCAACTCATGAAGTTATGGGTCGACTCAGCAGAAACAAAACACACTTTCCAGCACAGTTTATGAGTCGACTTATGATAGGCATGAGTCGACTCAACCTGTCTAGGTCAACTCATGATGTTATAAGTCGACTCATCAGAAACAAAATGTAAACTACACAATAGTTTATGAGTCGACTCAACACTGTTCATGAGTTGACTCAAGACATGCACGCAGCCTGTTTTAAACAGAAATCTGATTTTCAAACATCTTTAAAAATAGTAAATAAAATTAGAAAAGTGTAAAACTTTGGGAAATGATTAGAAACATGATAATATACATGTTACAAAAACTGGTTTTTAAAAAACATCTCCCATTTGTAAAATATCATTATTTTGCAAATATGTCCAAAACATAAAAACATGAGATACTTGAATTTTTATGTTTTGACATAAACCAAGTTTTGAAACTCTATAAACTGATTTTATAGACTTAATTAAAGGAAGATATAAACTATTACTGTGAAATCTATAAACAATGGATATAATATTTTTACAAAATTACATATTTTGCATACTTTTTAAAAGCAATAAATATAATTTCATTGAACTAAATAAAAGTGATATTGATGAAATTATATATATATATGCATATAAGTATGTAACAAGAAATATATTTTCAATTGTATTCAATTGTTTCATATTAAAACTTGAAAACTATAAAACCAATACATATATGTATATATATAACTATATATATACATAGAAACCACAATTAAAGTGTGTATATATCTGACTATGTATATATATATATATAAAAACCAAAACTTGTGTTGTTTATATATATAACTACATATATATACAAAGACCAATAAAATATGTGTGTATATATGATTGAGCTTAAAGTACTTAACACACATAATATAAACTTATAAATTAATTATACCCAAGCTTGTGATCTTCAACGAAGCTCTATCTTGGTACACTTGCGGATGAAGCTTGAACTTGGATCTTCAACTTGAATTGCATTGCTTCACTCTACTATTTCCGTCAACCTCCATTTGATATGATTGTTATGGCGTAATTCCATCTAACCTCCAACATGTTGTTTGTCTACAATAAGTAGAAAACCACAAACACTAGACAAACAACATTAGTCATAAATTATTTGTTAAACATCATCAAAACAAAAAGGCCAACATCTCGGCCTTTGGCGAGACACCTTTGGTGTCTCGGTCTCGGCCAAGATACTTGCAGTGTCTCCGCTAAGGTCCGGGGCACTGTTTCGCGCGTCCCGTCCGTTTCCGCTATATTTTCGTCATCCGAACTCGGAATTACGCGATTCAATATGCGTTGGAAAGATGACGAGAAAATCTACAAGCTCCTATGGTTGAATGACATGTGGACTAGATGGGACACGAGGGGCGCTTTGTGTTTCGTAAAAGAAGCGTAGCTCCCGATTAGTTCGTGTTTTCGTTATTTTGAAGTTTCGTTGCTTCACACAGTTCGTCGACTCGTCGACTCACTTCATCCGCTTGTCGACATCAAATATGCTTCTTTGACTCGGATAGTGATGTTCATCGTCTTCTCTCTGTCTCGAGCCGTGTGCGGGAATCCGTGGGTAATTTTTGACGCCAACAGCATTGAGTTAGATTTGTTAGGATATTCACAATGATCAAATCAAATGTTTAATTCGTTTACAATGGTAAACCTCATGCTGCTGGAAAAATGTAATTAATTCCATTTATATTCTTAAACTTATTCTTAGATTTCACTCGTCAGTTGCTTCCAGAAATCTTCCCACTGGAAAATTACGACAACTCAGTTTAAGCGGCTGGTTTTCCAACTAACGAAACATCTTAAAAATGTACAAACCAATTAAATTATCCTTTCAATTGAAGCTATTTGTAACCAGAATTTGCTTCCTTTCCCTGGGGAGGCATTCAATAAAGTGCCAATTGTAGCGTTCCCAGCCTTTATTTATCAATGTGCAGATATCTATCCAAGATATCTATCATCCCCTAATGTACACTTATGGCATATTTATCTTTGATTGATCATGCACAAGCTACCACAGACCAAATGTAGTTTGTGATGGCTCCCTGGCTGGTCCATGCCAGATTCCCTGACGATTGCAAGCACTCTATGTGGTCTTTACTTGTTCATTACCCTCCACATTAAATCTTCATCAATATACAGCATCAAGAAGAGGAGGTTGAGGTTTCCCAGTGACCTATACTATTCTGAGAATACTTGGTATTGATCCATCATTACTTCATAGAGATGGTCCCTCGGGATCACATGATCAGTCATTCCATTTTCAAACGTCAACAATCAAGCTCTTTCTTTACTGAAACGATCAGCAAGAATCTCAAACTGATGGCCAAAAAATGATCAAAAGTTGAGATATAGACCTTACGTACTTTTTAGTAAAGGCGTTGAAAAGGAAGAGAATCGGGAACTTTTGGATTCTGGATAAGAGCTGGAGATTTACATTCAACCAGGAAGAGGACAGAGCAGAAGTAGTTGAAAAGCTATGGTGAGCGGCCAGGCATTTGACGAAGGACTTGGGGAGCAGCAAGTTTGTCGCGCTTTTATCGTAGAGTTGCGGCATAAACCATCTCTAAGTTTTGTTGTAACTCTCAACTGAGTAGTGAAGAAAACTTTGGCTAAGGCTAGTATGATAGAGAATTAGAGAGAGAGATGTAGAAGAACATAGAGAATGTAGTGCTTATGTTTTTTTTTTTTCATATTTCAAATTCTCACACTCATGGGTTTATATATACTTATACATGATCCTTCATATTCCATACATTAACTCTACACATTTACTTGCATAGAATACAGGGAGTCATCTCTTAGAATACCACCCTACTTATTATACTTTGACTCTTAGGATTCCCTTCCACCTAGGATATCACACTGTGGCTCTTGGGTTGTTTAACATGCTAAACATTAATTAGTTCAACACTCCTCCTCAAAGGTTAGCAGGTTTAACACCCATTAGTTCTCGAAGTGTGCAAAAGCGATCCTTCGGTAAAGCTTTGGTGAGAATGTCTGCAGCTTGATCTTCAGTTTTGTAGTAGATGACCTACATCTCGTTGTCCACGATCGCGTCCCTGATGAAGTGGTATTTTCTCTTGATATGTCTCGTCCTTTGGTGGAAGACGGGGTTCTTTGTCATTGCGATCGCTGACTTGTTGTCGCAGAGGAGAGGAGTAGGCTGCAGTTGTTTTTCACCAATGTCATCAAGCACATCCCTCAGCCACTTGATTTTTGATGCTGCTTGAGAAGCCGCCACGTACTCGGCTTCTACAGTTGATAGTGCCACGGACTCATGCTTCATCGACGCCCAGGAGAACACACCCGATCCGAGTGTGATGCAGTATCCAGGGGTACTCTTCATGTCATCTACATCACTTCCCCAGTCACTATCGCAGAATCCGAATAGCTTTGTTGAGGAGTTTTTCTTAAAATTGATCCCAAAACTCTGGGTGCCTTGGATGTACCTAAGGACCCGTTTGGCAGCTCTCATGTGCACTCTTGTTGCACAATGCATGAACCTGCTTAAGAGACTTGAGGCAAACATGAGGTCAGGTCGAGTATTAGAGAGGTGGAGGAGACTCCCTATGATACTTCTGTAGAGGTTGAGGTCTTCTCCTTCGGTACCGTCTCCCTTCTTGAGTTTATCATTGACCACCGGTGGGGTAGAGACGGGCTTGTAGTCTGCCATGCCGAACTTCTTCAAGATTGACTGTGCATAGGCCTGTTGATGAATGATGATGCCATCTTCGTCCTACTGGATCCCCGTGCCAAGAAAGTGGTGAAGGAGCCCTAAATCTATTATCTCTTACACCTCCATCATGTCTTTCTTGAACTCATGCATAAGCTTCTCACTATTGCCTGTATAGATAATATCGTCTACATATACAGCTACAATGAGAATATCTACCTCATCTCTTCGAATGTAAAGTGTGGCTTCACTAAGACTCCTTTTGAAGTTGTGTTGGGTGAAGTAGGAGTTGACCTCTTCATACCATGCCCTTGGTGCTTGCTTGAGACCGTAGAGGGCCTTGTGGAGCTTGTAGACTTTATCCTCGGCTCCTACAACTTCGAACCCTTGCGGTTGATGGATGTAGACTTCTTCTTGTAGCACCCCATTAAAGAATGTCGACTTCACATCGAGTTGGAATACCTTCCACCCTTTGTTAGCAGCTAGAGCAATCAAGGGACGAATTGTTTCTAGTATGGAGACAGGGGCAAAGGTTTCATTGAAGTCAACTCCAGGCTTCTGTGAATTGTCTTTCGCCACAAGCCGTGCCTTCTTCTTGTTGATGGACAAGTCAAGGTTCAGTTTAGTCTTGTAGACCCACTTGACGCCGATGATTGGTTTGGCTGTAGGTTTCTCTACCAGCTCCCAGGTGCCATTTTTCTCTATCATGGAGATCTCCTCTTGCATGGCTTTCTTCCAATCTTCTTCTTTGATGGATTCTTCAAATGACTCAGGCTCCAATATGTAAAAATTACATGAAGCGTAAATCTCATTAAGATTTCTGTATCTTAATGGAGTTGTACCTGAGGAGGAAGAAGAACTGGGACTAGAGTTGGATGGTGTGCTTGAGGAGTTAGCACTTGATCTTAGTGTGGTTGAGTCGGAGCTTGTTGAACTCGAACCGTTTTGTGGAGTTTGCACTTCTGGCTCTGGATCTGGATCTTGGGTGCTTTTTGAATCTAGGTAGATGTAGTTTGTGGGCACCTGCTCCTCCTTCTTGAGATCCCAAATCCACTTGGCTGATTCGTCAAAGACCACATCCCATGAGATGACGATCTTTTGAGTCTTCGGGTTGAAGAGCCTGTAGCCCTTCATATAGCTTGCGTATCCCATAAAGATACACCTTCTTGTGTTCTCCTCCAGTTTGGATCTCAACTGGCCTGGGATGTGAGCAAAAGAAACACAACCGAAAACCTTAAGGTGGTTTAAGGAAGGTTTTCTACTTGAGAATGCTTCAAAGGGGGTCTTGTCCTCTAATGCTCTTGTTGGACACCGGTTGAGAAGGTACACTGCTGTATTGACTGCTTCTCCCCAAAACTTGTAGGGAAGGTTCTTCTCATGTAGGAGACTTTGGCCATCTCCATGATAGTCCAGTTCTTCCTTTCGGCCACTCTGTTCTGTTGAGGAGTGTATGGACATGTGGTTTGCTTCTCGATGCCAAGGTTGCTGCAGTAGTCCTTGAACTCTGCTGAAGTGTACTCTCCACCCCGATCACTTCAAATCTTCTTGATCTCCAGGTCTGTTTGTCTTTCCATCATTGCTTTGAACTTTTGGAAGACTGTGAAAGCTTTTGATTTAAGTCTCAAAAAGTAGACCCAGGCCATCCTGCTAAAGTCATCAATAAAAGTGATAAAATATTTGTTGCCGGTAAGGAACTCCATCTTCATTGGACCACATAGGTCTGTATGGATCAACTCCAAAGGCTTTGTTGCCCTCCATGCTCCTTCCTTTGGGAACTCATCTCGATGTTGCTTGCCTTTCATGCAACTGGAGCAGACACCTTCAATTCCTTCAATGGTTGGGAGGCCATACACCATTTCTCTGCTTTGAAGAGTCTTGAGGCTTTGGAAGTTGAGATGTCCGAGCCTCTTATGCCATAGCCAGGAGGAGTTCACCTCTTCGACCTTTAGAGCTTGAGTGTTCCAGTAGTACAGTGAGAGAGGAAAACTTCTGTTAGGTTGCATCTTGACTTTGGCCACCAAGTTGTTAAAACTCCTATCATCATAGATCTTCACTGCTTGATCACCAAAAACTAGAAAATAACTGTTAAGGAGCATTTGACCTACACTTAACAGATTTTCCTCTAGACCCGGTACAAGCATTACATCCTTGATGTATCTTTTTCCTTTTTTGTATTTACAACCAAGATACACTTTCCTTTAGATTTTACAATATTCCCATTTCCTATCTTTACACTACCAAGATAGGATGTGTCTCAGTCTATCAACAGTGACCGGTTCGCGGTCATGTGGTTACTACAGCCACTGTCAATATACCAAAGACTACTATCACTATCTTTTCCTCCATGACAAGCAAAGAAAACATTACCTTCGCCATCCTCTTCTTGGTTTGCAAAGACTTGCCGATAGTTTTGGTTTTGATTTCCTTGAGTCCTGCATTGCTCTTTGGTATGCCCAAATCTGGAGCGGTTGGTGCACTTGGGCTTCCCCTCGAACCAGCACTTTCCATGATGAGACTTGCCGCAAGTTCTACATGTGGATTTGCTACCTTATTGTAAGTTGCCACTTTGTTGTTGTTGTTGAGGCTTTTGAGCAAAATTGGGCTTGCCTCCTTTCTTCTTCTTCTTTTGCTTCTGGCTCTTTTGTTGATTTGAGCTCATGTTGAAGCTTTGGAAGGCTCTCTCCATGGTAGAAGCTTCATTCCTCTTCTCAAGCTTTTGGTCAAACGCCTTGATGGCTGCGATTGCCTCTTATAATGAAAGCTTCTCCATATCTTTTGTTTCTTCTATCATACTTACAATGGGGTCATATTTACTAGAGAGAAATAAGAATTTTTTGAACTACTCTTTGATTTGTTACATCTTTACCATATGTTTTTAATTGATTTATAACATTGGTGAATCTAGTAAGAAAATCATCGAGTCTTTCTTCTACTCTCATAGAGACTTGCTCAAACTCTTTTCTAATAGTTTGAAGCTTAACCGCCCGTACCTTTTCACTTCCACGGTACTCTTCTTGGACAATGTCCCACGCCGCCTTTGCTGTCTCCTCGTTGGAGATCCTAGGGAAGATGGAGGCGGAGACGACATTTTGGATCAACCCGAGGGCTTTGGCATCCCTCATGTAGTTAAGCTTTAATGTCTTCTGCTCCGCCGAGGTAAGAGAGTCTTCGTCTTCTGGCACCTCGAAACCTTTCTCCACTAGCTTCCAAAGGTCATGCGCTCTGAATATTGTCCTCATCTTGATCCGCCAAAAGTCGTAGTTCTCCCCAGAGAAGATCAGTGTTCGTATCTCGCAGGAGGTAGGTTTTGGGTCGGACTCAAGGACTATTGGGTCAGCCACTTGAATCCGAGGTGAAGTTGGAGAATCGACGGTTGTATCGGTCATTTTGAGGAGGCTATTTGGAAGAGTTTTGGTAGTGGGTGTTGGTGTTTTTGTAGAGGTAGGGTTTCTTAACACTCAGTTGTCATAATGAAGCTCTGATACCATGTTGTAACTCTCAACTGAGTAGTAAAGAAAAACTATGGTTAGGCTAGTATGATAGAGAATTAGAGAGAGAGATGTAGAAGAAGATAAGAATGTAGTGCTTATGTTTTCTTTTTTTCATATTTCGAATTCTCCCACTCATGGATTTATATAGACTTATACATGACCCCTCATATTCCATACATTAACTCTGCACATTTACTTGCATAGAATACAATGAGTCATCTCTTAGAATATCACCCCACTTATTATACTTTAACTCTTAGGATTCCCTTCCACCTAGGATATCACACTATGGCTTTTGGGTTGTTTAACATGCTAAACATTGATTAGTTCAACAAGTTTCATATGTAAAATGCCAACTCCAATGATCTTATGTGACCAATAATGGTTTCCTCTTCCTCACTTCTTAGAACTAAATTTGTAGTTTAGATTTCTCAGTTGCTCTAACTCAACTATTGGTGATGGATGTTACAGTTACTAAGGCTAAACTGATAGGACCTTGGAGGGACTATTCTGGGCTCATGGTTTTAACATGGTGGTTTCAAATGGGGGTGGGGACGAATTGAATCGATTCGAATACTATAGGATTCGAATTTGCACTCGAGGAGTTCTGCAGAATTCGAATTCTAATTCGAATTTGTTTCGAATATGTAAGCTGTATTCAAATTTGATTCATATCTATAGGTCAACATTCGCTATCTATTCATGAACATTTTGTTGGTCCACCTCATGTGGCACATGGGCTAGCAAGAAAAAAGAGTGTCACATGGGCTAGCAATGCATTTTTTTTCTTTGGTCGGCAATGCATTTTTCTTTGGTCGGTAGGATAGCAACTTTTTGGCAGCCAAAAGCAAGAAGTTTTTCTCTTGTGGGACCCACACGTGGAGAAATGCATACGTGATTTCCTCTACAAATAGAAACCCCTTCGTTTAGTGTTCATCATCCAAAAACCGAAGAAGAAAACAAAAAGAGTGAGAGCCTCAGAAGCAGAGTTATCTGAGAGAGAAAAATTTAGAGCCTATTTGTGAAGTTATTATCCACAAATAGAAGTTGTGTTGTTAGCCATTTTGTGAGAGATCCACCTAAGGGTGAAGTGTGTAATCCCATTATTATAGTGGAAGTTTTAAGTGGCCTACGGGTCCCGTGGTTTTTATCTCTTTTTGGAGGGTTTTCCACGCTAAAAGTATTTGGTGTTATTTTTATCTTATTTAGTTGGGAAAATTATCCTGGGATTTCTCAATCTTTCCTAACAAAGTGGTATCAGAGCCAGGTTGGCTCAGGAGGCAAGGGAAGGAGATCATATACATATTATACCATACTGGTATATACGTATATACGGTGACTATTTATATATACGTCAATATTCACGCCGGAGCACTATTCATCACCGGAGCACTATTCATTGTTTGAGCACTATTCATCGCTGGAGCACTATTCATGGTACTGTTCATGGGTACTATTCAAACTTGGCAAAACCTGTTGGCTAGCAAATTCAAATGGAGGAGAACACCAACACCGGCAATATGATCAAATTGACTGCATTTAATTATGCAATTTGGAAGCCGAAGATGGAGGATCTTTTGTACATTAAAGATCTCTGGAAGCCAATTGTACTGCCAAAGAAGAAAGCAGTAACTACAACGGGCGACAAGACAACTAGCACCTCGGAGGCCACATCCGATGCTGACTGGGTCGTGCTAAACTGAAAGTGTGCTGCTCAAATCAGGCAATGGATCGACAAAAGCATTTTTCAGAATTTTGCTAATGAACACGATGCTCACGTTCTTTGGCAAAAATTGGAGAAAATGTATGCAAGGACAACCGCATAGAATAATGCTAATCTGATGCGACGATTAGTCAATTTGAAGTACAAAGACGGGAGCAGCGTATCGGAACACATGAGCGAGTTCCAAGGCATCGTAGATCAGCTCAACTCTATGAAGATGACCGTAGACGACGAGTTACAAGCACTGTTGATGCTGAGTTCTCTACCAAAAAGCTGGGACACTCTAGTTGTTTCAGTTAGTAACTCCGCTCCTAACGGACAGCTTACCATGGACATGGTAAAAGACAGAATGCTGAACGAAGAGTCTCGATGAAAAGAAGATGGATATGCTCCTGAAAATGAAGCTCTTGTTACAGAAAGACAAGGCAAGCAAGAATGGAGAGGAAGAAGCAAAAATCCCCGTAACCAAAATCAACAAAGAGGACAATCAAAGTCCAGATTGAGGCATGATAAGAAATGTCATCATTGCGGAAAGCCAAGACACTTCATTCGAGAATGTCGAAAGTTAAAGGCAGAAAAATCCAGAAATCAAGAATCAGAAACCTGAACAAATGACACTGCAACTGTCACCGAAGAAGTTGTCATTGTTCGAGATGCTGATTATGTCAATCTTTCATGTCAAGACTCCACATGGGTAGTGGACTCAGGTGCTTCCTACCATGTTACCTCACGACAGGATTTCTTCTCAACCTACACTCAAGGTGATTTCGGACAAGTGAGGATGGGAAATGATAATGCATCCAAAATTATCGATATCGATAAGATTTATTTAGAAACTAACCTTGGATGCAGGTTACTTTTGAAAGATGTGAGGCATGTTCCTGATATTCGCCTCAATTTGATCTCCACCGGTATGCTTGATGACGATGGCTACAATAATTATTTCGGTGAAGGAAAATGGAAGCTTACCAAAGGCAACTTGGTAGTAGCCAAAGGCAAGAAAGATACAACACTTTACCAAACAAAAGCTAGGCTGTGTAGAGGAGAAGTAAATACCACCCGTAAAGAAGTTCCCACCGAATTATGGCATAAACGGCTCGGCCACATGAGTGAAAAGGGTCTCAGAATTCCTTCCAAGAAGGAGCTCTTGCCAGGAATAAAAGGTACAGCCTTGCGTACTTGTGTTGATTGTATTATGGGAAAACAACACAGAGTTGCATTTCGTAGTTCCCCACCATCTAGAAAAGCAAACATTCTAGATTTAATATACACAGATGTCTGCACAATGAGTCATAAGTCACTAGGAGATGCTTCTTATTTTCTGACCTTTATTTATGACCACTCTAGAAAAGTGTGGGCCTTTGCTTTGAAAACTAAAGATCAAGTGCAGGAAATCTTTAAAGAATTTCATGTAAAAGTTGAAAGAGAAACTGGCAAACATCTGAAGAGTGTACGTGCAGACAACGGTGGTGAGTATTGCGGACCATTCGAGAAGTACTGCAGAAGTTTCGGCATTAGGTTAGAAAAATCAGTACCAAAGGCACCTCAACACAACGGTGTAGCAGAAAGAATGAACAGGACCATTTGCGAAAGAATCAGATGTATGCTCTCTAATGCAAAATTACCAAACTCCTTTTGGGGGGAGGCAATGAGGACAGCAGTCGATTTAATCAACCTTTCTCCATCAGTTCCATTGAACTACAACGTACCAAAAAAATTCTGGATGGGGAAAGAAGTTTCTTACAAACACTTGAAAGTATTTAGCTACAGGGCATTTGTTCACATCCTAAAAGACGAGAGGTCCAAGCTGGATGGAAAAGCTAAGCAATATATCTTTTTGGGATATTCTCATGAAGAGTTCGGCTACAGATTCTAGGATCCTATTAATAAAAGGATTGTCAGAAGTAGAGACGTGGTGTTTCTTGAAGATCAGACGCTCGAAGATTTTGAGAAACCAGAGAAGCCACAATCAGATGAACTTCCAGTGAATCTGGAACCAGTCTCTCCACCAACAAATTCTGATGAAGGGGGAGCTACACTAGATACTGATGATGTTCCACCAGCTCGCAGTCCTGAACCAGAGCAAGCTCCTGAACAAGTCCAACTAGAAGCACAGCTAAGGAGATCCACTAGAGAGCGACAACAAAGTCGTAGATATTCTCCTAATGAGTATGTGATGCTCACTGACGGGGGAGAACCGGAGAGCTATGGCGAAGCTATCACTGACCAGCACAAGACTGAGTGGTTAAAAGCCATGCAAGATGAAATAAAATCTCTACATGAGAACAACACATTTGACTTGGTGAAATTACCATAGGGAAGGAAAGCTCTCAAGAACAAGTGGGTGTACAGGATCAAAAGTGAAGAAGGCAGCTCACAACCATGTTACAAAGCAAGACTGGTTGTGAAAGGATTCGAGCAGAAGAAGGGCGTTGACTTTGATGAAATATTCTCACCGGTGGTCAAAATGTCTTCAATCCGAGTTGTTCTTAGCTTGGCAGCTAGTCTGAATCTAGAAGTTGAACAACTTGACGTAAAAACTACACTCTTACATGGGGATCTTGACGAGGAAATTTACATGGAGCAACCCGAAGGTTTCCAAGTCAAAGGGAAGGAGAAAATGGTATGCAAACTGAAGAAGAGTTTGTACGGTCTAAAACAGGCACCCAGGCAGTGGTACAAAAAGTTCGACTCATTCATGGAGAAAAATGAGTACAACCGAACGACGGCTGATCATTGCGTCTTCATTAAGAAATTCTCTGATGGTGATTTTATCATTCTTTTGCTTTATGTTGATGACATGCTAATTGTAGGTCAAGACTTCAGCAAAATTAACAAGTTGAAGAAAGAATTGAGCAAGTCTTTTACGATGAAGGACTTAGGACCTGCTAAGCAAATTCTTGGCATGACGATTACTCGCAACAGGCAGAATCGAAGAATCTGGCTATCTCAAGAACGGTATGTTGGAAAAGTTCTTGAAAGGTTCAACATAAGCAAAGCTAAACCTGTTAGTTCTCCACTGGCAAGCCACTTCAAGCTTATTGCGAGACAGTGTCCTTCAAGCGAGGAGGAGAAATCAGAGATGAGTAAGGTGCCTTATGCATCGGCTGTTGGCAGTCTAATGTACGCTATGGTATGCACTAGACCAGATATTGCTCATGCTGTGGACGTTGTGAGCCGATTCCTATCAAATCCTGGAAAAGAACATTGGACAGCTGTCAAATGGATACTCAGGTATCTCAAAGGTACTTCCAGTCATTGTTTATGTTTTGGTAATGGTAAACCTGTATTAGAAGGATATACAGATTCTGATATGGCTGGCGACGTGGATACGAGAAAGTCTATATCCTGGTACCTAATAACATTTGCAGGGGGAGCTGTCTCATGGCAATCACGATTACAAAAGTGTATTGCCTTAAGCACCACAGAGGAAGAGTACATCGCAATCACTGAAGGTTGCAAGGAGATTCTGTGGAAGAAGAAGTTCCTACAAGAGTTGGGTCAGAACCAGGAAAATTATATTCTCTATTGCGACAGTCAGAGCGCAATTCATCTCAGCAAGAACTCGACCTTCCACTCAGGGTCCAAACACATCGACGTGAGCTATCGTTGGATTCGTGATGTGTTGGAAAATAAACTACTGCAAGTTAAGAAGATTCACACCAATGACAATGGAGCAGATATGATGACGAAGACTCTGCCTAGAGAAAAGCTTACTATCTGCAGAGAGATTGCTGGTGTAGAAGACCCCCGTCACACATGAGGTGAAGGGGGAGATTTGTTGGTCTACCTCATGTGGCACATGGGCTAGCAAGAAAATGGAGTGTCACATGGGCTAGCAATGCATTTTTTTTCTTTGGATGGCAATGCATTTTTCTTTGGTCGGCAGGATAGCAACTTTTTGGCAGCCAAAAGCAAGAAGTTTTTCTCTTGTGGGACCCACACATGGAGAAATACATACGTGATTTCCTCTATAAATTGAAACCCCTTCGTTTAGTGTTCATCATCCAAAAACCAAAGAAGAAAACAAAAAGAGTGAGAGCCTCAGAAGCAGAGTTATCTGAGAGAGAAAAATTTAGAACCTATTTGTGAAGTTATTATCACAAATAGAAGTTGTGTTGTTAGCCATTTTGTGAGAGATCCACCTAAGGGTGAAGTGTGTAATCCCATTATTATAGTGGAAGTTTTAAGTGGCCTACGGGTCCCGTGGTTTTTACCTCTTTTTGGAGGGTTTTCCACGCTAAAAATCTTTGGTGTTATTTTTATCTCATTTAGTTGGGAAAATTATCCTGGGATTTCTCAATCTGTCCCAACACATTTGTTGCCCGATTGGTTTGGGGGATGGGGCTGACGTGGTAAGTGCTGGGTTCTTGTGTTCGGGCCTGAAGTTTTAAAGGTGGTGATATTTTTCATTTCATTATTTTTATTTTGTAGGTTTTTTCATATATAGCCTCCTCCATATTGTAGTAGTGAATTTTCTCTTGTTTATTTGCCCTTCAATTTTACTCTTGAACTTGACCAATAAAGAATAGTGTTCTATAAAATCAATTAAATTTATGAGATTAAAATGTAAAACATAAACGAATGGAATATAGCATCAGGTTAAATTCTATTCGTTCATGAATCGGATAGTATAATCTATTTGTTTATGTTTAATGAACCGCCAAATCAAATAGATCGAAGAGTTATACAAACAATTAACCAACTATTTCTTAATTATTTGGTTTGCTTCCACAAGCTCTTCACCATTTGGCATGGAATCATGAAGCTCCAGGTCTAACAAGCGATATGGAACTCTTAAGAACAAACTATTGGCAAATATAAACCTGTTTCAGCGATTTCTCCCCTTACACAATTTTCTTTTTCAAGGTCCTGGCATGCGGCAGTAAAATTTGTTAGTCTTTTTCCACCATCTAAGTTTTAGTTGTTGTAAAGATTTATCAAGCTTGTTAGGTTTTTTTTTCATATGTGGGATAATTATACTATAGATTGTCTAAGCTTGTCTGCAGAAACTAGCATGCCTTGAACTTGCATGCATATGG
>BQKN01058705.1:27656-52663 GCA_022839385.1 Asparagus kiusianus | reverse complement strand
AGGACTTATCGTTCTATTGATGAGAATCGATAAGTTGGAAGTGTTGCGATCGGAGCAACTTTGAGGACTTATCGTTCTATTGATGAGAATCGATAAGTGAATTCTAACAGAGGAGTTATAATCATATTGATAGTGATAATAACTAGATTCAACCTCTGTTAGGATAATAACCATCTGATGAGTTGAGGAGATACAGAGTTTTGAACGCACTCTGTTGCAAAGATCCCATGAATTTAGAGGCTAAGTATCGAAGATGGACTCTTCATTTGGAAGAGTTATAACGCTAAGGTGACCTTCGCGTTTGAAGTATGAAACGCTGGTCTGAGCCCAGCGTTTGAACGCGGGTGTGAACCTCGCATTGAGGTTAAAGTCTTAAGTGACTTTATCCAAGAACGTAAAAGATTTACGTTTTGAAATATAAGACGGTTGGGATTCTTTTACCGAACCATTTCAACAGCTTAATAGCTATTATAAATAGACCTGAGTGGTCACATCAAGAGTCATTCGACTCTTTCCACTTTCGGCCATTTCCAAGAACGAGAAATCTCGTTTGACTTCGGCGAGATCTCCGACGAACTTCGTCTCTTTCGTTCGAAAACGCCTCCTCCGATCTACCGTGCTGATGGCGCCACGGAGGACGGGTCCAAGCTCTAAGAAAGTCGCCGGGGGGACTTCCGAAACACCGTCGGTTGAGGGCGCCGGCGGTGTTCCTGTTCCTGCGGGGATGTCGTCGTCGTCTCCGCCGCCACATGGGCCTCCCTGTCGTGGTGAGTGCCGACTAAAAGAACTTGCTTTGACAAGTTTTCTGAAAACCCTAAATGGGTTCTTGATAACGAGGAAGATGACTTGTTCTAACTGGTTGAAAACGCGGGGTTGGGATATCCTTTGGGTCCCGATCCTCGCGTTCCAAATTTTTTAACACGAGATTCGACCCTCGCGTTTAAGAATTCTGACGCGGGGCTCGACCCTCGCGTTGGAAATTTCTGACGCGGGGCTCGACCCTCGCGTTGGAAATTTGGACATGAGACTTTAACCCCTTATGTTTTGGGTTCTATCTTTATGTCGATAGCTCATTAACATCTGCTTTCGATTGTGCAGTGCTTCTTCCAAATGTGCCACTTTCGCAAGAACATCATTTTGGGTATATTGGCGGTATTGATGCAAACGAAACTTTCAGTCTTCAAAGCACAGTTCCGCTTTGTACTTTCGTTGACTCTGAGAGAACAAACCTGATTAGATCTCCTCGATGTTCGACTCTTTGAGTTTTGATCACTGATTTGGACATGGAGACCCCTGCTGGTCATGCCCAGTTTCCCAAACCGGCGTTCATATTCGGGGATCGCATATCCATCAATGATCATCTCGTACATGCAGAAGATTCGAAGCTATTGCGGAAAATTGATAATCGCTACTTCTTCCTTCCTAACATGAAGAGGATGTATCCCCTCTCCTACTTCTTGAATGCAAGCCGTCGTCGGAGTCTGACTTTTGACATAGTTAAAGAGAAGGAAAATGTGTCGTTCGGATCTGGTCGACGGGCTCGTACACAAATCGGAGGGCAGCTCAAGGGATTGAGACCCGATTTATTTGAGAAGAAGGAACTGGCTCAGGAGGTGCCACGCCCAGCGAATATTTTCATTCGCCAGTTCCTTGCGACTCAGGGTGAATTTTCTACCCAAGCGTTCAGATCCCCTGGATGGGTTTGTTCTGGAGAAGGAGGTTGGTGGACCCGCATGATTGACTTCGTTCTTGAGGAGCTTAAGGAGTCACTCACTCAATCGAGTCTCACAATTCCCATGTTAGCTACTCGACGGGGAGTTGTGCAGAGCTTCCATAATTTCTTCGCTATGTTAGAGAAATATAACTCGGACAGTTGCACATTTTTCACACCTGCAGGAGAGTTAGGTTTTGCTCTTCATGAGATGCAAGCGGTGTCAGGATTGCCTCTTGGGAAAACACCCTACGAAGAGTTCATCCCTACTACCGAAGAGCTTTCTCAGTTGAGGTTGGCGCACCCAGAGATTTATGCTACTTTCTGGGAGTTGATGTGCCACTTCCATATATGTGCTCAAATCTGTGGGATGCGTGGAGGAGGTATCATGCATACCACATGGGCGGAATACCTCTTTCAGAATTTAAACCGGAAAGATGTAGTCGTGTCTCGTGTTGCAGCCATCTCTCCCAAAGAAGCCAAAGCTCGGATTAAGGCTTCTAATGCCATCTACAAAACAGAGCATGTAGAGGAGGATTTTGAGGCCGGTGTTGAGTTTGAAAGTTTCCACCACCATGGTACAATTCCTATTTCTGACACGACTCTACTTGCAGGCTTCTTTATGGTTTGGTTGAAACGGTGCGTAGTGCCGTCAAGACCAATAGAAGCGATCCTGGCTGAGGTTGTATATCCAGTTGTTTTGCTGGCACATGGGAGACCCGTGAGCCTCCTCACTGCCATGGTCGGCTGCATTCAAAACAGCCTAAGGATGTTAACCTCTGATCTGCTCGGTGCCTCGATGGTTAAGGTTGCCAGGAAGAAAGCCGGGAAGAACCCCCAGCCACGCATACCAGTGCCGTATACGTACTTGGTGGCCTGGTTCGTGCTGCATTGCCCCTCCTTGATGACGGGAGTATCGGAGAGTGCTGATGCTTACATCCCCTTCATACAGAGATTAGAGTCGGCCACGTGGACTCATTCTTACATAGTCAGGGCCCGACAATCCTTATCTCGGGAGGATAATTACCGGATTTTCTGTTGTGCTCCTGATTTTAACGGAGCTGACGCGAAGGATGCCCGCTTCATGGACTTACTTTTTGAGGGTTCGTCTTCTTTGGAAGAAGGCACATTCAACTGGCTTCTTATGATCAGGTTGGGCTACCTGGTCTTCCGCTTGCGGGAGAAGTGCTTTATTGAACCCTACGTGCCTTCTCGGTTCGCTAGGCAATTCGGATATGACCAGCTTTATGTTGACAATCCCAACCCGGCATTGGCTCATATTGGGAATTTATATGAAGGAGCTCGTGCATGGTACTTCTTTTCCGCCGGGGGAACCCATGCGCAATTCACTCTACCCAATTCGCCGCCTGGCTGCTCCACTGTTGCCGATTTTCGCAGCTGGTATGAAGAAGTTTCCCAAGTCACGGGGTATGATATTTACACCTCCGGCATAAGTGAGATTCGGGAATTGTATCGTTTGAGGAGTCGTTCTTCCAGCACCCGTTTGCCGGGGGTAGAAGAATATCTATCCTGTGAACAAGAAGCATCTGGGGCTGTTGAAGCTCTTAGAAATTTATCTGCCATCGAGCCTCCTAAGGAAGAAACTCTTATGGAGATCGAAGAGGAAACACCGATTGCTGACTCTCCCGAAGAAAAACCAATTCCAAAAGTGCCTGCTTCTGAACCTCGTCTTCTGAGATCGGGTAAGAAGGCTCTTTCCGCTGCTGAGCAGGCCGAGTATGACAGGAGAATGCGTAAACGGCTGCCTGTCGTAGCCAAAAATTCAAAGAAGACCAAGATGATGGGAGACGCGATACGATCAGCGCATGCTGCATCTCCTGAAAATAGAGAGGATATTACGCTTCCCATCGCTCCTCCAAGTCTTGAAGCAACAATCGGTGAGCAGGAAGAGGATATCTTAGGCTCCACGTCAGAAATGGTCAAGACATTCTTATCTGAAGCCCCGCACACCTCTACTCGCACTGATTATGCGGACTGTTTCGTTTATCCGACCGCCCCACCCCCAAGCTCTGAGACACTGAGGGAGCTCATCGAACAATTGGAACGTTGGATGCAAAGGACCATTAACGTTGTCAATCTCGGGGACGTAAGTTACAAGGTTTTTGAACCTCATTTGCTGGAATGCTTGGCTAAGATTAAGCATCAGGGTGATAAAATATGGACCGAGAACTGTCGTGAGAGCCTCATCATCTTGGAATATGAGCTGGAATTCCTCTCCATGCTGCAACGTGACGACATAGGCCCAGAAGTGGATCGGGCTCTTTCTGTTTGCCTTTGTCGACCGGCTTCTTCGGTACAGAACCCCCAGCGTCTTGGGGCTGTTCTTCCACCTCTTGAGCATTCTGGCCGTAATCCCTCAAATAGGTTTTTCCTGACCGAGTGCCAGGGTTGTCTCCTGGATATGCTGCCAGGACAATTCTCTCCTCTTCTGAATCAGTAAGAGGTTTGAGGTGGTCATCGTTTTCGGTAATGGAGGGCTAATCATGTTGGAAGATTTAGCCTTGCCTCCCTTCTTTCTGGACGAGATGCTCGTCCACTGTTGATCTCCAAGCAAGTCAGGGTGGACCCACATGATTTCCCCTTTTGGGGTGGTGAGGGGTACCAACCCCCTGTCCTTCTGACTATGCAAGTCAGCATTCTTTAGGTGCATTTCTCCCTTGCGGATGGGTACAACACCGTTCGCGGTTACCACCGGGGGAAAGTCACCAAATTGGACCGCTATCATATTAGTGGATACGGTCTTCTGCTCTGGCTTCAAGGTGAGCACATTAGCGTTTACCAAATTCTGCAAGATGTCTTTGAAGACATAGCACTTTTTGGTAGGGTGCCCCAGAAATCTGTGGTAACGACAATAGTTGGGGTCGTCCACTTTCCCTACTTCATCTGGCTTCCTGATTTCAGACAACTGGAGTTTGTTGTTCTTTCGAAGCAATTGGAATAAGGTATCCACATGCTCCTCTTTGAATGAGTATTGTTTGGGCGCTCTTTGCTGATTTGGCGTTTTGCCTTGCTTGTTCGGCGGCGGAACTCGCGTGTAGTCGGCTGCCAAAGTCTCCTTTCCCTTAGACCGCTGGGCATTTTGCTGATTGCGTTGCTGTTGTTGTTGCGGTTTGGGTTGTGGCACTTCTTCAGCTTTGACTCTCGCCACTATCTCTTCCGCTTGTTCTCCTTGTGAAACTAGTTGTCTCCAGGAGCGACACTCCGCTATTCCCATCTGAGCAAGGAGCTGAGTCTGCAGGTTGTGCCTGCAAGTTTCAACCAGGGTTGATTGAGTCATACCTGAGGGACATCGCAATGCCATGCTGCGGAATCTTTCCACGTAGGCTTTGATGGACTCTCCCTTCCTTTGCTTGGTGGCGAGGAGAGTTGGGACTGAAACCTCCGTGTCGTCCTCAAAGAACCTGGCCAAGAATAGCCTTTCCAGGTCTACCCATTTCTGGATAGATCCGGCAGACAGTTTCATAAACCATTCAAAGGCAACTCCTTTTAGCGTGCCAATGAATAAGCGGGTCAAGATGGCGTCATTTGCTACCACGTCTCCAGTTTGGGAATTGAAGTAGTAAATGTGCTGATTTGGCGATCCCGTGCCGTCGAATGGTTGCAAGGTTGGAGCCTTAAATTTTGGCGGGTAGGGAGCTGTATCCCATTCCGCAGGATAAGGTCGAACCACTCCTTCTTCGCGGAGCTCGCTCCTGTTAGCAATTGCATTAAGACGAGCTTCTAACTCATCCACTTTGGTGAACTGAGGGTGCAGTTCTTTTTCCATCTCCTTCTCACCTTCGGAAGAGGATTCAAGATTGTGAGTCTCACGATCTGAATGTTCGTGCGCTTTCTGCTTTCCCTTTGAAGTTGTCTTCCGGGAAGACTCAGGTTTGTGGCCTTTTTCGGCGAGGAGCTGGGCCAACATATCCTTTAATTGGAGAAGTGTCTCCTGTTGCGTCTGGAGCATGACATGGTGCTCGTTCACCTTTTTGGCTATATCCTCGGGGCTTTCTGTCATGTAGGCAGAAACTCCTTGTGCTCCGGCAGAGCTTGAAGATTGAGACTCGGCTATTGCCGAGTGTTCATCACTTATTGTAACGTCTTTGGCTAACTTTTGATAGTTAACCGGGCGAATAGCTCCTGTCCGAGTCCGAGTATTCCGATATACTCCTTCGAATTGGTCACAATTTTTCCTAACAGTTGGGGAATGACTTCTTTGTGACTCGTCGGAATCGGAATGCGAAGCTTTCCCTCGGCCGATCATGTTGATAGTGACCTGAGGGTACTCAGATTTCTTTTTGTGTCGGCGTTGTCGTTTGGCAGGCCTAACGTCATTTGTTAACCTTTCAAACACAGATTGCCGAGGCGAGGATGTGCAGCAATGGCACTCCGAAAGAACCGCTGAAATAAGTCTCTCACATTGGCATGAGTGGGTTGCTTGCGTTGTTGGTTTTCCTCTTGATAATAATTCTCGCAGATCAGGAACTTGGGAGGAACTTTTCCCCGGGCTTGGAAGTGGAGATGGAACTCCCTGCCCTTGGGTAGGTGAGACTAGTTCTTATCGAACGTGTATTTTGAAACCACGCTGATCTTTCTGAACCTGGCGGACCTCTTGAAGATCGCGTCCTCGAAGAACAGCACCAGAGTGGCATTCTTGAAGATTAACGCGAGGGTCGCGTTGGGATTTGTAAACATTAGGCCGAGGCCTACGTTTAAATGATGAAACAGACCCGCGAGGGTCCTGTTTTGTTTGAACGCGCCCCTGGGGGTCACGTTTAATTGGTGAAACAGACCCGCGAGGGTCGTGTTTTGATTGAACGCTTCCCTGGGGGTTGCGTTTAATTGGTGAAACAGGCCCGCGAGGGTCGTGTTTTAATTGAACGCTTCCCTGAGGGTCGCGTTTGACAGCTTCCTTCTAAGGGCTGCGTTTTGAGGAGACAACGCGCCACTCAGGGTCGCGTTTCAGCTGAATTAGCCGAGGCTCGTAGTTGGGCTCATTGCCACGAAGCGAGCGTTCTGTTTTGGGAACGCTAAGTTCGGCTGAAGTTTCAGGAACGCGATCTTCGCGTTGAGCCAACATTCGGCTCTTACGTAAGTGTGCTCGTCGTATGGATCTTCTCCGTCGGCGAGCAGCGTTCTTCTTGGCTTGTTTCAAAGCCTTAGCAGCAGCGTCGTTGACACTTATGGAACTCGTCTCTTCCAGAGGCCGTTTGTGGCCCGAAGCACGTTGGGCTGACGCGGAGGTGGGATCTTCCGCCTGCAGAGCCAACTTGAGTTCCTGGCCGAAGGAGAGGGCTTTCTTCGGCACTTCGACAACAGAATTGACCTTCTTGGAGGTCTTGCGTACATCGTGCTTAGCCTTGGGGCTAAGCGATCCAGAGGACAAGGCCTCCTCGTATTTCGCTTGATCAAACTCTACGACGAGAGTTTCTACAGTCGTTCCCATGAGGTGGACGTCGGACTGCGCCACCACTTCCTCGTCGGAAAAGCTTGTCCCCAGCAGAGTCGCCATCTTTTATTTGTTGGAAAAATTGCAAGGAAGAGAATAAAAGAAACTTGAATTGAATTCCTTTAATTCCGATTACAACTTGATTACAAAAGAGAAGAGAACGAATTTGATTCTCTCCTTTGTTTAAAACTGGGTTCTTCTCGGTAGCGATGGAATGCCTCCTTCGATTGCTCGCGTCGAATTTGCTCTCCGTTGACGATCTGACCGTCTCTTATCTCGTGGGAACGATGAACTTCTATGGGAAGTTTTTATACGTAACTCTTTAATGAGTTTAAGAACTCTGAACGAGTTAGAACTCTGTAGATAGAGTTGTTGGAACCGAAAATTCGGTTAATGATCAAGCTGTTGTTCTGTTGTTGAAGAATCCTTTCAGATTTGATCTTCTGAGATTGATTCAAAAATCCTATCTCCAAGGATTTCACTGCTGCTGTTGAATCACCGAACCTGAGTGGTTGAGATCTTGAATCGCCTCCAAACCCGTGCGGTTTAGATACTGAGAATCCAATCTGCCAAAATCCAACCAGTCCCCCCTTAACTCAGTTGAGTTTGTTGAGTTTTTATAGGAAGATTAGGGGTGTAAATGCCCCCTAAATCCGCTCCTACGTGGGCGTGATTCCCTCGGATCGTGGGAAACAGTTCTGAAACCGTTCGACTTGTGTTTGAACAAGTCAAACGCCCAATTTGGCGTTCAGAACCCAACTTCGTGTCTTAGGATTGAGACGCGAGGTTGGGTGTTAGCTGAACATTGATAAACGCGAGGGTCACTCACGTTTTGGCTTGTCGCCTACTTAGTGACGCGGGGGTCGGTGTGGGTTGAACTCCCACGAACGCGAGGGTCGCTCACGTTAATTTGTGACTTGGAAACTTCGTCTTGGCTCCTTAAAAATATGTCAGTCATCAGATTGTAACTCCCGATGTTGATTGTGAATACTGTTGAATTAGAACTTTCATCGGTTGTTGTGAAGGTCGTCAAATTATAACCTTCATCGATCTATGTGAAAATTTTCAAATTGTAGCCTTCTGGAAGCCTTCATCATTGGTGTTTGATGAGGATCAGCTATCTGTAGTAATTTTTAGACATCCTATAATGAGTTCGGGTACAAGCTATGAGATCTAGAAAAGAGACAAATTATCAGATAAGCAGATATGATTTTTTAGGAGAACCAGACTATTATAGATCTCAGGAGAGCAGAGCAGTCAGAGAGTGTTGCTAGTGAGATTTTAGATATGACATTCATTCCGTTTCCAGTACACTTGCATCCTACAGATACAGAGCAGGTGCATGATGACGGTGTTGATGATGACACTCAGATATCAGAGCAGAGAGACGGTGATCAGGATCACGAACAAGAGGTTCCTCAGTAGGGGACCATCACCAGCAACAGGAGATTACAGAACTATAACTTAGGATATCATCTAGAGAGCATCGACCATCTACTAGATATCCTCTTTCGGAGTATTCTTTCCTAACAGAAGAGGGGGAGCTAAAGAGCTTTCAGGAGGCACATACTCATAAAGACAAGGACAGATAGTTTTAGGCTATGAAGAAAGAGATGAAGTCTCATGATATTTATAAGTTGGTGGATTTGCCAAAGGACGAAAAAGCTTTGAAGAACAAGTTGGTATTTAAGTTAAAGAATGTTGGCTATAAAGAGATTCGAAAATACAAAGCCTTGGTGAAAGACTTTAATCAAAAAAAATGACATTGATTTTGATGATATTTTCTTACCGGTTGTGAAGATGATATTCATTAGAGTTATATTGGGGTTGGTAGCTAGTTTAGAACTCGAAATTGTGCAGCTTGATGTGAAGACTGCATTTCTTCATGGTTATTTGGAGGAGAAGATCCACATGGATCAACCCGAGGTTTTTGAAGTGAAGAGAAAAGAACACATGGTTTACAGTTTGAAAAAGAGCCTCTATGGTTTGAAGCAGGACCAAGGCAATGGTACAAGGAATTTGACTATTTCATGTTGAGTCATGGCTACCATAGGACATTTGCAGATTCTTGTGTATATTTCAGGAGATTTTCAGATTCTAGCTTCATTACCATTTTGTTTCATTATCCATATTCTATCAGTCCACGTGTAGAAGTGTGTTGCTTTATCTACAACAAAGATGGAATATATTGCAACTTCAAAAGTCGGTAAGGAGATAGTTTAGTTGAGAAGATTTTTTGCAGTAGTTAGGCTTGCAATAGGACAATTATCAAAATTTCATTGATAGTCAAAGTGTTCCTGATTTGAGCAAGAATTCTACATATCACTCTAAGACAAAAAACACATTGATGTGAGATATCGTTGGTTTAGAGAAGCTGTTGAGAAAGAGGAGCTGAACCTACAGAAGATTCATACTGAGAAAGAGGACCTGAACCTACAGAAGATTCATACTAATAAAATCCAACAGATTTTTTAACGAATATCATTTCCAGAGAGAAGACCGAGTTGTGTCGGCGATGGATCGGCGTAAACTCCCGGTGAGGAGTTACATATTGGTATACCTACTCTTGGGCTGGAGGGGGAGATTGTTGTGGGTCCAGCCCAATTGAGGCCCATAAGAACTACATCAAATGGTTGTCTCCTACTAAGAAAATGATTTGAGGGACCTATTCTTAATTTGAATAGAAAAGGAGGACCTAGAAATAAAATTCCTTTATTAAAGAAATTGGGGCGAGTGCTATCTATCATCCTGAGTTAGTTGTCCTGTAGCTATAGTAACTAGAGAGTTTTTTTTAGGGCAACACAGATTTCAAGGGGAGAGAGAAATTGAGATTCCGGATAGCTCGATTGTTCAATGGCAGTGATTCAAAAATCGTTGTCTTTAGAACGACGACGCCATCAAGAATACAGTGTTGATTTCTCCACGAGCGTTAGAGATTTGTGGTGAGACAGATTTCAGGATTTTGATGCCCTAGAACTAACATTGTATTGATAGTAAAATCACAAGAGACAAATTTTTCTCTTGTGATTTGATCCTCAAATTTAGATGTAACTTTGAGGGATTATACTCTAAATTGATAGGAAAATATTACTCTCTGGATTGCCTCGTAGACATAGACACAATTTACCAAATCATGTTAAATCTTGATATTTACTTACGTGTAGTATTGCATTAGTCTCATTATTTGTTTAGCTTTTAATTTCACAAAGTAATCTCTATAAAATTCGTAACACCTAGCTCAGGATCCATGAGCCACTTGAAATTTTTATCAGATTCTGTACTTTCATATTAATAAAGAACGTCTTTCTACTGAAACACCAATGCAGAGTACAGAAAGATAATTATGGACAGACAACCAGCAGACACCAATTTGATAAATCACAAACAAACAAAACAAAGTCCTGGAGATTCCGTATAGAAATTAACACACCAACACCAACAACAGAATGTTTGATTAATAAGTCAGGCCACAAGGTTAAGCAAAATTATATGGTGATCTGCTTCATTTACAACAGAGTTTCATGCGTGAAGAAGACCTTAATTAGAAAAAATAGCAATAAATGATACAAAACCACAACAAATCAAGAAAAGCAGTAGACAGCACCAAACACTTCAGAGAAATCTTCAGCTTAAAAAGAGTCAGACTGGCACACTTGCCTCACCTAGCTTGCCTTCCCTCTCCCCAATATACTCCTTGCTCTGATCTCCCTTCTTCTCCATTCCATTATCAGAGGACTCACTCTCCTTCTCATGCTGCAGCCTTTTCCCCCCAAAATCCCTCACCTCGCTTCCAAAGATCAACACGACAATGCCCACAAATACAGCCAAGAACGAAACCCCGAAAGTTTTTCTTATATTGTCAGGGTAAACCGCAGCCAATGCAAAGCCAGCACAGGCACCGCTCATCTTCACCCACTCGTACCAAGAAGAAAAAACACCTTCTTTGCCTGTCGGGGCACGATCAAGAACCATAACCCTACCAAATGCGTTAAGAATCCCCGCACCTGCGCTCTGTACGATCGCTATCAAGAGTACAGAAGCAAAGTGCCATTTACGGTGATCCTTGAAGTAGAATCCAAACCCCGACGCAGTTGCAGATAATATAAACCCTAGTAGATTCATTTTAACAGGGTCAGCACGTAGCAAGAGCTGAATCGGGTGCAACGTAGGAAGAGCAACTGCAGCAAACACAAAGTAGACCATCCAGATAGCCAACACCAACACCGGCTTCATACAGAGACCGCCCACTAAATAGAGCGTCGCACTTGTGAAAATACAAGTCGAAGAGACCGATGAGAGAAATACGCCAATGAGGCGACCTACAAGCTGCGGCCAGTAGTTAGATACCAGGGTAAGAGAAGCAGAGGGTGAGCCTGGTCTGTTAGCAAAGAAGGTCTCAGTAAACCCCAAGAACCATTTGAGACCGCAGAAGATGGAGACTACCCACAAGCTGGTCAGGTGATCAGTACGACGCAGCATGTGAAATGTGAAGAGTGCGATAAATGCAGTCCCGAAACTGCCAAATGATGTTGCAAATAAGGACATACTGGAGCTTACAAGGGGCTTTCGCCGCTGTTGAACCCTTTGATCACCAGAAAGGCCACGGACAATGAGGCCAAGGTGGCGGGTGTGGACTGCAGATGCGCAAGTGATGGTCATGGTGACGATGGCGATGTAGAAAGGGAAAAGCCACGTTGTCTTGAAGAAACCGGTGAGGAGGCAGATGAAGGAACCTATTGCTGTGGCAGCACCGAGGATGAAGGGCTGGTGGTAGCCGTGGTCGAGTTGCTGGGCTACTCTAGGGAGGACCGGAGCGGTGATGATTATTCCAGCGAACCACGATATCGCTGTCCAGTGGAGAGGTGACAGTCTTGAATCAGTTACGTGGATTGAACGGTGGACAACCATTTGGTACCTGAGACAATGGAGAGTTCGTGTATTCGTCATGTTTCAGAAAATGAAAATTTTTATTAATAAGATAACTTCCTTGATAATTATAACTCTTATTTGATAAGCAAAATGTTTCTTATCTATCATTTTTCATTCTTTCAAACTTTTCAGATTAGTTCAAAATACTGACACTTACCAAAAGAACAAGTTGACTTTTTACGTGGTCAGTACTGATATTCAGAGTGGGAAAACTACATCTTTTGACTGTTATACAAGCTGTTAGAATATATAAATATAACCCTCACCCTGATCACAACTTTGGAGCTTTGGTGTAACACTTTAGACTCTCAAATAATATAAAGAATAAGTCAAGTTCAAATCTCATCTGCCACAAATTTAAAGCGAATTTTTAAAAAATTAACACCGCAGCGTGAGTCCATGTTTCGGCCCATAAACAAGGTGCTCAACATGCATGGACATGTTCGAACAGATATAAAATATAACTCTCATCTCTCACCACAACTTTGGACTTTTGCTATAATGGTTAGGGACTTTAAGACAAACCACTAAAATTAAGAATCTATGATATTATATGTTATCTACAAATTATCTCTAAGAAACAAAAAATAAAATAAAAATAAAGAGTCTGGAAGATTCTACTAAGATAGCTCTTCCCTGCAAAAATATAAAAAGAAAAAAAATGAATTGTGGGTTGTCTACTGCCGAAAGTTAAAGTAAGAATACCCAAGAAAAAGGAGTAAAAAAAAGAAAAAGAAAAAAAAGAGTAAAAAATAAATAAAGAGCAAAAAGAAAGAAAGAAAGAGAGAAAGCGTGATTTTGTGATCCTAGCTCATGATTACCTATGTACTGTCAAAGAGAGACTAATTCAAAAGAAGAGAGACCAATTCAAAAGTAGAGAGAGAGAGCAGCTAATTAATTAGTACTAGCGAACTGGAATAATTCCCACTTTCCAATTAAAAGATAATCAAGGAACCTCAAGATGTTACACAAGCTGATAAATGTACATAATTAGTTCTTCAACCTTCAATTCGTAAACTGCTATTACTAACATCATTCTGAAATTGTAAATTGGAACGAAATGTTCACCACCCAATTTTCCCTTATTCTACAGATTACTCTCTTTTTTTACCCCCTAGCCACATGGGTATAAGTGTAAGATACTAATTTTGGTTAGTTGTATTCATTTCATCTTGGAAACTAATCTATATTGGAAATTTCTTTTTATGCTAACAAGCTATGGAAGCAAGACAAAGAAGGGACCACTCTAACCACCCCCACCCATAAATCTCAACAACCTTTTCTTATTTTGTTCAAGTATAATTTTGTACACTGTAGCAATATAGTTCTCTTTTCGAATTTCGAATTTTGAATGCTTTCCACGGTCCAGAGCTAAAGTAAAACTAAAAAAGAAAAAACAAATACCCCCTCGAACTCAGTAAAAGCTAACAACAATCAGGCCCATCAATAGCTCACATGACCCACTTTCTTCTTTTTCAACTTTTTTTTTCACTTTTTTACTTTTTTCCCTATCCCAGGAAAAAAATAATTAATCTGCGACTCTCGAGTCAATGCACTCCTTTGGACTTTTCTTCCGATGTGGCAGGCCCAGCCCATAACTTCAAAGCCATCTCTCATTATGATCTTTCATATCATTACCCCCATGTTTATAGTTAACAAGCCTGCTTAATTATATCATTATTGCTAATTTTTAAAGAAGGCGGAAGAAAGAAAAATGGGTTTTTCTAGTATCAGCCTCCGCATATTTCATATTTCGAAACAATCCACCACGTCTTAAAATTTTGCAAAAAGTACCCCAAAAAAAATGCTAATTGGAGGGTCCAATTTTTTTTAAAAAAAAAGGAGCAGTTTTTCGATATTTTAGTCCCCAACATATTTCATATTACGAAACTCGTCCCGCAAAACTTGTTAACTGGTTTGAAATTAGTCACCAAAACTTCATATTTCGAACCTAGCGTGTTAACCAAGAAAAGCAGTAAACTTTACTCACAAGAGGGTCCCATTTCGGTGGCAGGCGACGCCGGCGGAGGTGACGGCGGGCGGAGGAGGCATCCCCGACGCCGGAGAGGCCCGCTGAGCCACCATGAGAGGAAAAAGAACGGGCAGCAGGAAGACCTGCACGAAGTAAGTGCAGAGGCCGTACACGTACCACCCGACGACCTCCGGCCTCGTCGGAGGCTCCTCCATCTCCGCCGCCGCCGCAGCTCCGAGGTGGCCGCCGCCGTACGCTTCCCTGTTCTTCGGCGCGCGAGCTCTCTCCGCCGCCGCCGCCGCCGCCTCGTTGGCGCTGGTGACCTCGGCCATGATCGAGTTGAGAGTAGTCGGCATTTTCTGCCCGCTCGGTTTTAAAAAGAGAGGACTTTTCTTTTTTTTTTCTTTCCCTCGAAGAGGAGGAGATCTCAAGGGTTTCGTATGGAATAAGAGAGGGAATATGTCTGGGAAAAACTTTGAGAAATCAGTAGGAGGGGGTGCGTGGGTTGGGTTTTGTAAGTTTTGTGGCTTTTTGTTGTTGGGCGCTTGGGTTATTAGGGTTAGGGTTTTTGCATTGTTGAGGGGAATCTTTGGGGGGTAGCTGCACAGCAGTAAATTTGGGTGGCAGTAGTGAAAATTATTTGTTTTTGGTTCCCAAGGAGGGGGAAAAGGGGGTAGCTTTTTAACCACAGGAGTGGAGGGTAGGGCAGTAAAAAGGGGGGGATCCAATGGGCAGGGTTAACACAGTTGATGATGAAGATAAGCAAGAACTTTGGCCGTAGGACATAAAGGCTACGACGATAGTTAATTGTAGCTAAGCACTGCATGATCGAGGCTTTTATTGTCTGCATACTTTACTCGGTTACGCTCTTGAGGGCCACAACCGTGGGGTGATTAGATTAGGCACTGATATGTGTACTATACTTTTCCTATTATTTTTGACACTAAAAAAAAAAAATTTATTCAAGGACCCAAAATATCGGACCAATAGAGAGGACAAGTGAGATGTTCCTCTCCTATTGAATAATAAGTTGGTCATCATTAATGATGGCCAACTCATTATCCAATAGGAGAAGGACACCTCACTTGTCCCTCATATTAATTGGTCTCATATTTTGGGACATCCCCCAATCACAACCCCAACCACACCATCTCTCTCATTTGTTACAGTGTATCAGGTCTCACATGGGATTTTAAATTTTAAAATCTCATGTGGGGTCCGGTGTACAAAAGAGGAAACGAGAGAAAGTGTGTGATTGGGATTGTGGTTGGGGGTGTGCCCCTATCATTTTCCAAATAAAAGAATGGATTTATGATGACTTGTTGTTTATTTTATTTTTATAACCTTGCTCTTTTATTTTTTATAGCGCCAAAGTAGCGGAAACTTTGTAGTACACCTACATTTTCCTTTAACATTTAGGGGCTGTTTGGATGCTTTTTTTGGGGGGTGAAAACCTGCCATTTTCTGACAAAATGGCAGGTTTCACACCCAAAAACCTCTCAAAAACAAGCATCCAAACAGCCCCTTAGGCTTACTTCCACTTTTGTACCGCAAGTTTTACCTATAGCCCAACTTTGATGTGATACATTCGAAGTATCTTTTTAGCGTCTGATGATTTCAGCATCGGATGCATTTTATACCCATTTTGCTCGGTCGCTAAACATGGACACAACAGTTAGCAGACAACCTAAAACGATCTAGTATGAGACGCCAAAGTGAAATGACATTAAGATTTAGGGTAGCAAAGCGTTAAGGAAAGTATTTTCTACTTTGAAATGGGGGTTGAAGCTTCAGGGTATTTATCGAAAGCCAAAAAAAGCCAAACATTTGTGGTGGCGTCAATGTAGGTCAAGAATTCATTAACCCCTCGCCTTGATTCTGCAGAGGGTACTGTTGCAGCAATCCTTGCTCCGTTTCGAAGAGTTCCCCGACAATTTTATACACACAAGAAGCGTATGATGACAGTAAAAAAAGACAAGGTTATATCAAACAAACAAAAAAAAAAGGAAGCGCAACAAAAAAGCTGTTGGAGCGCTGCTGTTATGATTTACGGAGTAGCAACAAGATGTAATATAGTACACATTGCTTTCAAGAATGCTAAAGTACACAGTGGAAGATTATTTGTAGACAGAAAAATAAGTGTTTCACGCAGTTTAATTTGATCCTAAATCAAATCATTAACTCTAGCACATATTTGCCGAATATTATTGATTAAATTGAGTACACAGAAACACTTTTTTTTTTCAATATATTTCCTCCATAGTCCCTTATATTAATTTCTTGCCCAAGTCAAAGAATTAGAACTTAGGGTAATTTGTTTATGAACTACAAATGAAATGTAAAACTATAAATTAGGGTGGTTTTCATATCAAATCTTTCACTTTTCTTGGAATATTAAATATTAGTTAGTACATGATATAGTCTGATTGTTATGAATTAGTGGCGTTAAGAATTTTGAACGTTAATAGCAGGAGGTTTCCATACATACGACAAACTTGCAAGTCAGATAATCCTGTATAATACCAGCACAAAAGCCTGCACACCTAAAAACTTCTGAGTGTTCTTTTTTTTTTAATAGAAAAACTCCTTAGGGTTAACATTCTAAAAAGTTCCACATCTCACATATCATACATCAGCGAGATACACAATTAACCATATTAAATGTAAGATTTCACATATAAACACCTAATATATAATATAGTCTTCGTTTAGATATTACGATGTTTTTTTTATTTTCATGATATTTTGCCTAAAAATAAAACACCATGCGTTTGAAAATCATAGTTTTTTTTTGAGTTAAATCATCCTCAAATAAAAAACACAACATTTTTTTCATAACACATTTTAGGTGTTTGAAGTTTAGTGCTTTGGTTTTGAGTTTGAGAAGGTGTTTATATAACATCTAACATAATAAATTAAATATAATTACATTATACTATACTATATTATAGTTTTATTAAATAATATAATAATTAAAATATCTTATGTAATAGTAATATAATAACATATTAAATACTAGTATTTAATATGTTGCTAATGTATTGTATAATAATAAATAATAATAATATATAATAAACCAATAAATATAATAAAAAGTTATTGATAATAAACAATAATATAATAAGGATAATAATATTATACTACACAATATTATAATCACTATAATATTATTAAATTTTTAATAAATAAATTGTAAAAAATTAATAATCATAAAATATTATATAATATTAACATATTTGATAATAAAACAATAATAGAATAATAATATTATAATAACATATTGTATAGTAAATGTAATATAGTATATAAAATGCTAATATACTACATACTAAATAATATAATATATTATAAAATAAAATAATTTGTAATACTAAAGCATTTTATTGCTAACTAATACTAATGTAAAAATAATATATTCATAATATAATAATATTTATTTATATCATATATTATTAATATATTAGAAACTATAATATATTATATGATATAATATAATAACATATTAGAAACTGTAATAACATAATTCATATTAGAAACTATAATATATTATATAATGTTAAAATATTTATAATATATTAATTTATTAATAATATAATACTAAACATATTAAATACTAGTATTTAATATGTAGATAAAGTAGTATATAATAATAAAATATAATTAAACTAATAAAAATAATAAAAAGTTATTGATGATAAATAATAATATAATAATGATATAACAATATACTATATAATTGTTGATGTTTGGAATCATACAGTCAAATAATGGGAGTGATCAAATTGACAGAGGTCTTCTAACTCTCCGAATGTCCAGTCTTATGCAACTATTCTTTCCTGCATATGTAACAAATCGTAAGAGGGACGAGTCTGGTTCCCCGATTGTTCCTCCGACGATCAAGTCAGTGAGCTGCTTGTGTGGAGAAGTAAAAAAGAGCTGCAATAGTTCTTAAGTTCAGAGAGTAGTAGTAAAAAGCTTACCCTATAATTAAAAATAGTATCTCCTTTTATAGTAGTCGAAGGAGGGGTAAGATGGTAACTTCGACCGAACATGGGCTGGCGGCCAAGTTAGCTTCAACCTTACAAGTGTCGACCGAGGAGCGGAGGAGATGTCAACTTCGGTGTTTAATGCGAAGTGATGGGGTGTGCAGTGCCGACGTGGTCCAATGTGTCATAAATACTATTAGGGGCAAAGAAATGATGACGCCCATAATGCATTTAATGGCATTTATTATGAGATGATTGGTCATTAGTGCACAAAAGGGGGCTCCAGGCTCGAGATGTTTCGTCGCCTATCTACTTATCAAGTGGTCGACCTGGCTGAGTCGACTGCTTAACCACTCCACTCGGCCGACCAATCGGCCAGCACTTTGGGAGGGCGACTCAAAAGGCGGTATTTCTCAACCACCCAATGAGTAGAAAGGCGGCATGTTATGCCTTTCGAGTCGCCCTCGCAAGGTGTCGGCCGATTGGTCGGCCGAGTGAAGTGGTTAAATAGTCGACTCAATCAGGGGATGGCATGTAATGCCTTTCAGATCGTCGACATGTGATGTCTTTCGAGTCGTCCTCGCAAGATGTTGCCATGTTGAGTCGACCGAGTTAGACCTCTGATTATCTTGAGACGCTGACTTCATTATGCATAATATGAGACACTTGTTTGTGTCATTAATTGAATATTATTATCCATCACTAAAATGGCATAATAACAATAATATTATTAATTTTTAAATAAATAAATTGTAATAAACTAATAATTATAAAAATATTAACATATTTAATAATAAAACAATAATAGAATAATATATTATAATAATATATTGTATAGTAAATGTATTATAGTATATTAAAAGTTAATATATTATATATAAATATTACAATATATTATATAGTAAAATAATTTTTAATACTAAAATAGTTTATTGCTAACAATTGTTAATGTAAATATGATACATTCATAGTATAATAATATTTATTTATATTAAAAACTATTAATATATTATTAAAGTATTATTAATAATTTCTAACATATTAAAAACTATATTATATTATATAATGTTAAAATATTTATAATATATTAATTTATTAATAATATACTAGTAATAACATAATATTAACATTATTAATAATATTATCGTTTATTAATAATAGTATACTATTATATTAATAATAAAATATTATTATTTTAAAATATTATATAATATATAACAATAATAAATTGATGTACCAAAATAATTAAATATATTATTATTTGAAAATAATATGTAATAATTATAATATAATATAACACATTAAAATATAATATAATATTATAATTCATTATATAATATTATATTATATTATCTTTAATATTTTATAATACTATAATAATGTAAACTAAATATTATAATATTTTATTATAATACATTTTGTTATAATTAATATATATTATATTAATAATATGTTTAATTCTAATGTCGTAACGGGTCAAACTATTGTTGACCAAAAACACTAAACATGATGTTTTAAAGTATTTTAAGGGTCTGTTTGGGTTTGTTTAAACATAAAAAAGTTGAGAAATCAAATAAATTTTCCAATTAAATATTCAGTAACATGACATTAAATATATCCCTTTACCTTCCCGTCATCGTTTCAACAGTAAACCTAGCAATTAAATATTCAGCGATGTGACATTTCTTACACATTTCAGCCACTTTTGGTCTGAAATGAGTTTTCTACAAAATCTGATGTGGCACCCTCATTTCATCCCCTCATTTCTTTAAATCACCCAATGAACCAAACGCTAGGAGTGGAAATGTCTAGAAATTAAAATCCTATTCAGCTAAGGGGTCGGATTTCAAATCCTCCATTTCTCTCTTTTTTTGAGCAAACAAACAGCCCCTAAGGGGAAAACACAACGCAATGATGTTTTTTTACAAAATCACAACAAGAAAAACACCTTCCTATCCAAACAAAGTCATAGCAACCTAAGCTTATTGATGTGACTAACATCAAAAACAGGCCAATGTAGGAGAACTCTACCATCAGTGACAAAAACATGATTCACCAACCAGAATGTAGAACATAAGATAATTATCGCAGTTCAAGCATCTCCGGAATCCTGAAATCAAATTGCAACAATTTAATTTTACAAGCTCTGATGCTCAAAAGGTTTCAGCATCCACAAGAGGGCTACCATCCTGGAAATTTGAGATGTCTGAAAGTCTTTGCCTCGGTGTAGACTTCGAGTTCTCTTCGACCTCCACCTCAAAGTTGCTGATATCTTTCCTCTTCTGTGTTTCTTGCTTCGGCCTCTCTTCTATTGCCTCAGGTATGGGACTAAGAACAGAAGGCAGCTGCTGGTTTGGTTGCTCAATCATAGCTTGTGCTTCTGCAATCACAGAGGGATTGTCTTCTGCAGCGTAAAGTATCTTCTGGATTGCGCCTACAATCTATGAAAGGTAACAGATATACCATTTATTTAGTGATTAAGCATGACGTGAATTTATAAGCTTATTGCCAAATGACATGATAAAAAAATTAGATCATAGATAAGGTACGCGCACAACAATAACAGCCAAGGAGGTGTCCTGATCACTGCTTCCTGAAGTGTTCCTGATCTTGTGAAGGACATGGATCTAAGCCCAAATTTGTTATGTATTACGTTTTCAGATGTTCTCTCTCTTCCAATGAGAATAAGAAAAGAAGATTGACGATATACCCCTCTTGCAGGTTTCCGGACTATTTTGATTTTCTTCTTCCTCAAAAGTCTATATCAGTGTGTTATACTTGGCTATGTTATGGTCTTTTCATCTAACCTGGTAGTTCTTATCCTTAATATTTCCCTCATTAGTTAACTAAATATGTATAACATGGTAATAATTTTCATAATTAGTCATTTCTTTATAAAAGAGAGGAATTATCTTAACTGCCGTGAAGATAAAAATTATGGAAAGAAATAAGATGAGAAAAATCTTATCATTATTACTACTACTACTACTACTACTACTATGTTTTTTTTTTTACTTTTTTGTTGTAGGTAACTTTATGTCGGAGTTAAGTCCCGAATGTATTCCCTTGAATTTGATGCAAACATGTTAGCACACATTGCAATTCCTATGAAGTTGGATGGGATTCAAATCAAGGAGATTGGTGATGGTTTACTTTGCTAGAAGGAGAAGAAATGGTCAATAGGTATGTTGACAGGGTGTTCTGGACCTTCAGATATTGGGAGTCCTGATGAGATTTGGATGTAGGGACACATATTAGTCATTTGATGAAATCTTTTTGCGAGAATATAAAAATTCCACAAATCAAGGAGGATCATAGCTTAACTCATTAAGACTGGCTCAACTCATTGTTAGTGCGCCTAAAGGGGTAGAAGAGGCAGGTTGAGTAAACTTAGGGTAACTGTGCCCATTGATTAGGCAACAAATGAGATGTTAAGGAACACTGCCTATTGCATTCCACTTGTTGTTGTATGAATTTTGCCCTCAGGTTGAGGATCATCATATAATTTCTTCCTCGTTGTTTTAAATTTTGAATTAGCGTTGAATTTCAGAGGGAATTATACGTCCAGACGCATGAAACTATTTAATATCATCTCACAATTACAGTAAACCTTATTACTGAGAATACCAGAAAAAAAATTACAGTAAAGCTTATTACTTGATGCACACTAGGTGATGTAATAAGTATGGTATATTTTATTATAAGGCAAGTTCAAGTATGAAGTTAAATCTCGTCTCAAAATTTAGATTTTCAGAGCTATAGAAGAAAGATTCTAAAAAGAATAAACATAAAAACAATATGAAACCGAAGTTAGTCCTTACAGGCAGCTGTTCTAACTCAGGTTTCTGGCACAATACTTCAATATCTCGAAGCTTAGCAAAGTAGAAGTCCCTTTCTTTCTCGAGGCTATCCACAAAAAGCTTTAGTTCAGTTATCTGCATTCAATTAAAATATTTGTTTAGGTCCCTCTACATCAAGGTTAACGAAAAAAGAACAAATATAGGTTCAATCATGCTCCGAGTTAATAGAGCTGTTGAAGCTAACCTGCTCATCATAAGCTTGCCCTCCTGAGGTAGAAGCGGACCTTGTGGTCCTATGGGATGAGGCACTAGTAGCATTTCCATCATTCTTCCGTGTGGCGTGAGAGGTGTGGGCTTTACCAACAGCAGATGAAGACTTTGATGAAACTTGTGACGAAGCCAATTTTTTATGTGCCTCCTTTCCTCCTTTACAAGATTCTCTTCTTTCCAAGGGATTGTAGCTGAGAAGGTACAAGCAGCGGATAAGATTATGACTTCAGCAAATAACTGCTACACTGACAGAAGACAACGAAGGAAAATAGCATCCAAAGTATCAACAATAATGCGATATTTGGGAGTTTAATAGGGGAGGAAATGAAGTAAAGGAAAGGAAAGCAAAGGGGAAATATAATAATCATGTTTTCAAATTACTGGGTAGGGAAAATCTTTTGATACAACTAAATGAAAGGACATTGGCGCTAACATTCGGAAGAGCTAAACAAATAAACTAATTGACAAAGGAGTACCTGTTCAAAACACCACCATTAACTGAGTCACAGTACCTCTTCATCCACTGCATGAATTCTAAATTATCAAGGGGCCTTCCTTTTATCAGCTTGTTCACCTCGACATGCTAATAAAAGAAACCAAAAGGTTTGTTAGCACTGATGGTCTCAAATATAACTGAAGAGTGAAGATCGTTTAAAAAGACTATAAAGTTCCTTCCAAACTGTTAATAAGAGAAAGACTTGTGTGAATGATGAGTCTAAAAAGTAAATTCTGTTACAATCTAAAAAACACTGTTGACAATCAAATGGGGATATGTTGTCCCGTTTTATGTCTATGAAACACATCTGCTCTAAGATGCCCTGCATAGAATATAAGCACATATGAAGACGTTAAACCATTATAAAGAAATTTACTTTCATGTTGTTAGGGTTTATAACATTTGGAAGACGATGATGCTTCTTACCACCGTAAACCAAACTAATTAATTACTATATTTATGCACAAAACAACAATAACGATCAGCTACAACAAAGTAACAAAGTAAAAGGTATATGATGATCTCATGCAGTTAGCCAATGCACTATACATACAAACCCTTCCTAACAGTAACCCAACATGTAATACACAAATGTCGAAGGATGTTGAGCGCGGGACGAATTGTTTGCAAAAATACTCAAATGAAGGTAGATCACAGATTTTGAGAGTTGGGTACAATGAAGAAGAATGAGGGTAAAGTTTGCTCTTTTTTTTCATCATTTTTCTCATCATATGAATATAACATGGTTTTTTCCTCTTACAGAGAAAAGTCTAATTTCAATGCTAGGACAATATCCATTTCAATCTAATAAGTCACGAATGGAATACAGATTATTGACCGTCATTATGATTTAGTAATGGAAAATGAAATTTCAAACTCTTTTTAGTTAATTGATTACAACATTATCTTGAATATTCAACATAATAATGAAACTAGAGTGTGATCGATTAGGTCAAGATTATGCTTTTAGTAGGTCCAAAGCACAAAGTATGGCAATCACTGATCACAGATACCTTCTGAGGACTTTTGCCTTTGTGAGCATAGCTAAAAAAACTCTGCTCTACGAACTAATATTGTATGCATTTTGTTTGCTTTTGTTAATTCTTGGTAGAGGGGGCTCATTCAGGCCTAGTCCACCATGTTCATCGAGATGCAACAAATGTCATTACACGTTGGTTGAAAGTTGAAAACTATATACACTGAACCCACAGGACTAGTTGCCCAAATATCTCAATTCTCTACATCTTCTCTCTAAAGTCTTTTGAAATTTCAATATTTTGGGTGTTGTTGGAAATGGAATAAACTAGTAAAAAAAGGAAAAAGGCTGGTTGTATATATCTCATTATTCAAAACAATTGAAAAAAACAGAAGACAATTCTATGTCTCAATTTCCAATCTCTTGATTATTCATGCTTTCCACCATAGTAAAATCCAAACTGTCCGAAAGTTGAATTGCCAGGCCAAATGTTGCATTCTAGACAACAGTGTTTAGATCTTATACACCTGAGCATTGCAGCATACGAGTTGTGACTCGTGAATCTACTCCTCAGGAATGCATTCCCCGCCTCAGCCTCCTCCCAAATTATTTAAGTTTCCTTCTTCTGAATTTAGATCTTTGTAATCTTCAATATAAGTATAGTAGTGGACTAGTAGTCTCCCGCCAACCAGCCTTATGAAAAACGCTACCTACTCCAAGATGTTAATATTCCATAACCACTGATTATACAAAGACCAAAACATACCATGAACCACATTGTGGTGATTGGCACACTAGCTTGTTTTTCTTCTTCTTATTCTTCTTCACCTTCCGTACCTTCTCCTACTGTAATTCTCCCCCATTCTCTTCTACATTTCGTATTTATGTTCTCTAGTTAATAAGTTCCCACAGCGTCTGACCCGCTTTAGAATGTGTTTGGATTGAGGGTAAGGGGTAGAGGAAGTTATGGTAGGTTTTAACCTTGTTTTGGAATTAAATTGAGCTAGGTAGTGGGCGAGAAGGGAAGGTAAAGATGGGGAGAAAAACCTTTTTTTTTCTTCCCCCAAATTGAGGTGTAACCAGAGTGAAGGTGAAGGAGGGGGCAGCAAAGCAATTGTAGAGAGATCAATTTTACCCACTATCAAAAACATAACTTAATAACATTAAGGGTATTTATGTCATATTATATATATTCTCTTCCCTTCCCTTCACTTTATTACACTTTCCAAACGGGGTAAAATAAGTTCTCCTTGATTCCCCTTACTAATTTCCTTAACAAATTTTACATATTATGTTACCTTCCCTTAACTTCTCCTAGTTTCTCTTAACTTCCCTCGGCTCGCTCCAAATCCAAACAAGCCCTCACTAAAATAATTAATAAGCAGATAGAAACCAAATCGCTGCAAAATCCAACC
>BQKN01058705.1:15152-27556 GCA_022839385.1 Asparagus kiusianus | reverse complement strand
AACCCCCCCCCCCCCCCCCCCCCCCCCCCTTTTTTTTTGTTAATCCAACACAATGACAACCTAAAATGCTACTGCATCTACCAACAACAGACGGGAAAAAAAATCAACAATATCACCCATCAGACGACAGAAAATATAGAGATCGAAGAGCCAAAACCTTGTTGATCTTGAGCTTGTTGAATACATCCTGAAGAACCTTATAATTCTGTATCATCTCATACTCGGTCTTGGCATCAAAATTAACCTTGTGCATCGGCACCATCCCAGGGTGAACCGCGTCCATGAGCTGGCAGTGGACCGCTCCAGACGCCGCCTGAGATTTCTCGATCGAGGAGTCGATCAATGACCAAATCAGTCAAAAATTCGATGAAATTGAGTTCAAAGGTTCGTACCTCTTCGACCTTGGAGAGGTTGAGATGGAGCGTCGAGTTGATCCAGGCGAGGATCTCGTTTCGGCCGACGAAGTAGGCGCCATCCATCATCCCTATGTTCGTCGCCGCCATCAGAGATCACAGAGAGCGATGAGAGAGAGAGATTAATTAGGGTTCGAGCTAGTGGTGGAATGAATTTGGGGAGGAAAGGAGAGCGGGATTTATACAAATCTGGAAACAAATTCAAAATTTTTGGGGAATTTACTGAAAGGTCAGCGACTAATTAGAATTTACAGAAATACGTCAGTTACTTGC
Organism: Asparagus kiusianus; assembly: GCA_022839385.1. Taxonomy (NCBI): domain Eukaryota; kingdom Viridiplantae; phylum Streptophyta; class Magnoliopsida; order Asparagales; family Asparagaceae; genus Asparagus; species Asparagus kiusianus. Next base: position 26,870 of record BQKN01058705.1, on the reverse strand, counting down.
CAAGCTTTTGTTTAGTTTGCTACGCAGGTTCAAAATGCAAAAGAAGGAACCGTGTCTGCAAAGCATGGAATTTGAAGGGAATTAACGCCATTAAGTATTGTTCAGTGAATTTTGTCCGAATCGGGCAGAGACGTTTCAGAGTTTAAATCGTCAGCTGCTTTACTGGGCTAGAAATGGGCCTGGACTAAATGGGGTGTCGGGATAAAGCTACAAAAGTGATCTAGTGGGGCCATGCAGTTACTAATTATTAATTATTAATTATTAAATCTATTCCTTTATACAAAAGGGAGAAACAAAGAGTTACTGTTCATCAAACAGTAAATACTACAGTAGATTTACTGTAGATTATTAATGTAGCAGTTAAAAAATAAAAAATATTACTGTAGCGCATGGGTATGGTGTAGCAGTTCGAAAATGGTACTGTAGCAGGCGGGTTACTGTAGCATTCCCAGAAAAGTCAAACTAGGCATGTTAAAAAAGAGGGATTACTGTAGCAAAAAAAAAAAAACCGTGCTTTGCACGGACAGCAGACTAGTGATAGGAATTCGAAAAGACGAAATTGCAAATGAGACCAGATTTAGTGACAGAAAGATCTTTGTGAAGATTGATTAAAAGGTAAAACATATGTATACAATTCAGTTTATAGATTCTTTTTATTTATACCATAATTCGGATGTTATGGTAGGGCAATCTTTTCATGGATTGAAATGTGGACTAAGTTGTGCTAAACATATATTCTATCATATAAATATGTATTAGAATCATTTATTAAAGTTGATTCGAGTGAGAAATATTGAAATGAGAAAGGAAAGTAGTATTAAGTTTTGAGAGAGGGGTTTTTTTTAATTTAAAGATATTAGTTTATTGAATTATCAATAATTCAATATTAGCCCCTCAAATCTTAGAAATTACATATTAGTCCTCCAAAACCTATAGGATTTTACAAAATTGTCCTTCTGGTTACTCACATTAGATTTGAGGGGAATATTCATTAAATCTATCAATTGGAGGCATAGTGACTGCTTTATCTCTTATTATTTTCCCCAATCTATTTCCTAATGGCTTTGAAACCAATAACTGCTTAAAAAAAGACTCAAACTCACTTGGGTTCTTCTCCAATAGTTAGAAAAGAATCCTAACCCAAAGTTGAGCTTTACAAAGATTTGAAAACCAGAGAGGGGTAATTTGGTGATGACAGATATTGAGTTGGAGCTAACTCAACCTTGATTAGATTTTTTTTTTAAACTGAAAAACTAACAGAGGGAACATTTTACAAGACTCTATAAGATTTAAGGGACTAACATACAATTATCAATATTTGAAAGACCAATATGCAATTGTTGAAGATTTAAAGCACTAATATCTTAAAAATCCAGTGTTCTAGCTTATAATAGTTGCTCATAAAAACACATTGTTGATGTTCTGACACTCAGTAGCAGGATTATCAGATAATCTCGAGTAAATGATGGGGCTTAGAGTGAATATGGATGGCATAGGTCCCCTCATTTCCTCATATGGCTGATCCATTGTTGTCTCTTGAGAATAAAAGAGCTGCAAAATAAGAACATTAGAGGACCCGGAGTTGGGTTCTCTGGTGATTCTTTTGACGATCAAGTCAATATAGGACTTAAGTGAGAAACCAACGAACTGAATAAATTCTAAATATGTTATGGAAGTTAGCCAGAAATGTCGTATTTGTGGCCCTATCGGGGGCTTCGGAGGGCCTCCTGTCAAGTGGGAGATGAGTCATAAGGACTCGACGTAGGCGTCAAAAAATGCTGAAAGATATCCAAATACAGCTTAAGAGGAGATCATCCAAAGATCAAAAGAACACATTAAACAAGTGTTGGCTGTCTCGCACATCCAGACAGTGTTTGTTGTCTGGGACGCCCAGACAGTGTTTGCTGTCTGGGACGCCCAGACAGTGTTTGCTATCTCGCAGGCCCAAACAGTGTTTGCTGTCTCGCACGCCCAGACAGTGTTTGCTATCTCGGACGCCCAAACAGTGTTTGCTATCTCGCACGTCCAGACAGTGTTTGTTGTCTCGCACGCCCAGACAGTGTTTGCTGTCTGGGACGCCCAGACAGTGTTTGATGTCTCGCACGTCCAGATAGTGTTTGCTGTCTCGCACGCCCAGACAGTGTTTGTTGTCTGGGACGCCCAGACAGTGTTTGCTATCTCACACGCCCAGACAGTGTTTGTTGTCTCGCACGCGAGATAGTCCTGAGGAGTTTAGAAACCGCCAAGACACGTGGACATTCACTGTTAAAGAACGTGGGAGACAGTTACAAACTGAAAAGAGGCCCACTAACCTCATAGAAAATATGGTATTTAAGTGGTGGGATGACGGTTACAAAAGGGGGCGGAGCATTATTAGAGCAATTCCAAGGACAGAGAGCAGAGTGACTTTGGGAGAATTTCAAGAGTTCATCTCCTTCCAACAATTAGGAGGTTCCTTAAGATCTAAGCTTTGACTTGATCTTGAGAAGAGTGTTCATCTTATTTCGATAAGATATTCACTAAAACTATTCTTGCTTCTAAACAAAAGAAGAATCCCCAAAGTCTTCACGATTTAATCAGAATTCGTGATTCGGTGGTCCACGGGCTAATGCACCCCCTGACACAGGTAAAGATCCCGCACAAGCAGCGATCCTGCGTTTGTTTCTAAGGAGCTTATAATTTAATTTTTGTTGTAAAGAGTAGTTTTACAAAGTACGAAGCTCACTCCTTTGTATTCATTATAATCGATAAACACTTATAATAAATTCTACAACAAAACTTGTTCCTGACGCAAACACTCGAGGCATTAGCAATGATGATAATGGACAGGTGTTGGTAAGGAATTCAAGGTCAAACTGCCTCTTGACCCGACTCTACGAGCTGGATGATAAGTATTGCTTTCCTAGTTGGTTTCACAAGTTGTCGACCCGACCCTGAGCGAATATGGGGCTGACACAAGAAAGTTGAGTGAGAACTTGTCTCGACTTGGCTCTCCTGGGGAAGGGACGAGTGCCCATACTACCCGAGTCACTCCTGGCGGATGTGAGCTGAGCTAACAATCAATGCTAATATGGGGCATGTGCCAACTCCAAGAGGAGGATTAACACTTAGATTAAATGATGACATAACAGTGGCCCCTTGTTGGCCTTTTTGTTTTGATGATGTTTTAACAAACATTTTACGACTAATATTGTTTGTCTAGTGCTTGTGTTTTCTTATTTATTCTAGACAAACAATCTGTTGGAGGTTGGATGGAATTGCGTCATAACGATCATATCCAATGAAGGTTGGCGGAATAGTAGAATAAAACAATGCAATTTAAGTCAAGATCCAAGTTCAAGCTTCATCCGCAAGTGTACCAAGTAGTGCTTATTGAAGACCTATAGCTTGGGTAATCTAGTTTAGGAGTTTATATTATGCATGTTAGATACGTTAAGCTCAATATCATATACACACACATTTTATTTGTTTCTATGTATATATATACAGTTATATATATATATATATATATATATACACATTTTAGTTTTTGGTTTTCATGTTTGTTTTCTTGTGGAAAAATGGTTTTGGTTTAGATGAAACAAATATACATTCATATACATATTTATATGTTTCATATTTATCATTCTGTCAAATTCATATATTGTGCAAAACTTCATTTTTGCATAATATTGAGTTTTTGGTTTATAGACTTAATAATAATAGTTTAAACCGACAATTGTTTTATTGGGCTAGAAATGGGCCTGGACTAAATAGGGTGTGGAGATAAAGCTACAAAAGTGATCTAGTGGGGCCATGTAGTTACTAATTATTAATTATTAATTATTAAATGATAGGAATTCGAAAAGACGAAATTGCAAATGAGACCAGATTTAGTGACAGAAAGATCTTTGTGAAGATTGATTAAAAGGAAAAACATATGTATACAATTCAGTTTATAGATTCTTTTTATTTATACCATAATTCCGATGTTATGGTAGGGCAATCTTTTCATGGATTGAAATGTGGACTAAGTTGTGCTAAACATATATTCTATCATATAAATATGTATTAGAATCATTTATTAAAGTTGATTCGAGTGAGAAATATTGAAATGAGAAAGGAAATTAGTATTAAGTTTTGAGAGAGGGGTTTTTTTAATTTAAAGATATTAGTTTATTGAATTATCAATAATTCAATATTAGCCCCTCAAATCTTAGAAATTACATATTAGTCCTCCAAAACCTATAGGATCTTACAAAATTGTCCTTCTGGTTACTCACATTAGATTTGAGGGGAATATTCATTAAATCTATCAATTGGAGGCATAGTGACTGCTTTATCTCTTATTATTTTCCCCAATCTATTTCCTAATGGCTTTGAATTTAATAGCTGCTTAAAAAAAGACTCAAACTCACTTGGGTTCTTCTCCAATAGTTAGAAAAGAATCCTAACCCAAAGTTGAGCTTTACAAAGATTTGACAACCAGAGAGGGGTAAGTTGGTGATGACAGATATTGAGTTGGAGCTAACTCAACCTTGATTAGATTTTTTTTTAAAACTGAAAAACTAACAGAGGGAACATTTTACAAGACTCTATAAGATTTAAGGGACTAATATACAATTATCAATATTTGAAAGACCAATATGCAATTGTTGAAGATTTAAAGGACTAATATCTTAAAAATCCAGTGTTCTAGCTTATAATAGTTGCTCATAAAAACACATTGTTGATGTTCTGACACTCAGTAGCAGGATTATCAGATAATCTCGAGTAAATGATGGGGCTTAGAGTGAATATGGATGGCATAGGTCCCCTCATTTCCTCATACGGCTGATCCCTTGTTGTCTGTTGAGAATAAAAGAGCTGCAAAATAAGAACATTAGAGGACCCGAAGTTGGGTTCTCTGGTGATTCCTTTGACGATCAAGTCAATATAGGACTTGAGTGGGGAACCAACAAACTGAATAAATTCTGAATATGTTGTGGAAGTTAGCCAGAAATGTCGTACCTGTGACCCTATCGGGGGCTTCGGAGGGCCTCCTGTCAAGTGGGAGATGAGTCATGAGGACTCAAGGCATTAGCAATGATGATAATGGACAGGTGTTGGTAAGGAATTCAAGGTCAAACTGCCTCTTGACCCGACTCTACGAGCTGGATGATAAGTACTGCTTTCCTAGTTGGCCTCACAAGTTGTCGACCCGACCCTGAGCGAATATGGGGCTGACACAAGAAAGTTGAGTGAGAACTTGTCTCGACTTGGCTCTCCTGGGGAAGAGACAAGTGCCCATACTACCCGAGTCGCTCCTGGCGGATGTGAGCTGAGCTAACAATCAATGCTAATATGGGGCATGTGTCAACTCTAAGAGGAGGATTAACACTTAGATTAAATGATGACATAACAGTGGCCCCTTGTTGGCCTTTTTGTTTTGATGATGTTTTAACAAACAATTTACGACTAATATTGTTTGTCTAGTGCTTGTGTTTTCTTATTTATTCTAGACAAACAATCTGTTTGAGGTTTGATGGAATTGCGCCATAACGATCATATCCAATAAAGGTTGGCAGAATAGTGGAATGAAGCAATGCAATTCAAGTCAAGATCCAAGTTCAAGCTTCATCCGTAAGTGCACCAAGTAGTGCTTATTGAAGACATATAGCTTGGGTAATCTAGTTTAGGAGTTTATATTATGCGTATTAGATTCTTTAAGCTCAATATCATATACACACACATTTTATTAGTTCTATGTATATATATAGTTATATATATATACACATTTTAGTTTTTGGTTTTCATGTTTGTTTTCTTGTGGAAAAATGGTTTTGGTTTAGATATGAAGCAAATATACATTCATATACACATTTATATTTTTCATATTTATCATTCTATCAAATTCATGTATTGTGCAAAGCTTCATTTTTGCATAATATTGAGTTTTTGGTTTGTAGACCTAACAATAATAGTTTATATCTTTTATTAAATCTATAAAATCATTTTATAAAGTTTTAAAAGTTTGTTTAAATCAATATGTCAAAAACATGTATGTTTAGTTTTCATGTTTTTGAATATTTTTGCAAAATGACGATATTTTACAATTGGAAAGTGCAATTCCAAAATACTTTTTATAACATATTTATTATCATGTTTACAAACATTTTCCAAAGTTTTACATTTTTTAGAACTTGTTTACTATTTTTAAATCAAGTTTAAAAGTCAGAAAACTGTTTTCAAAACCTGTGTATCTGAAATATCAGTCCGCGGTCAACCGGAGTGGTCGTGGCGGTCGACCGTCAATTGTCCAGAGAACTAGTCTATTTTTCATGCTCTCTCCGTCGATCGGCCTTGACGCTACGGTTGACCGCCGATGTTATCGTTGCACAATAACGATAACATGCTGATTTTTGTTTTTAGTGGGATTTTGGGGTTTTCTTGGGTTGTTTTCTTCTACCCTATATATAGCCCCTTTGTATTTATCATTCACACCTACCTAAGAGAGTTTCTAAACAAGTTTTTAAGTATGGTTTAAGTTTGTTTACAAAATTAGTTTTGTGAAGATTGTTTCACAAGAAGAGGAGATCAACTTGGGTTTGAGCTTTCAATTTCACATCTTCATCTCTCTTGTCTTAGAGAAGTTTTCCTTAAACTCAATCTCTAGCTAGTAATTTATTATTTTGATTATAATTTCCATAAGTTAGATTTTAAATGAGTTTAGACTTATTTTGAATATATCTCTTTGTTCACACACAACAATTGAGCTTATTGTATTTGCATACATAGAATAATTTGGGGTTGTGGGATTATGACATTGAGAGTGAGCATTTATAGAGTTCTAATCTATTATAGAGAACAAATCTTATTATTGTGCCTTTATTGTGAGATACACTTTGTAATATACTTGTATACCGAAATAAGTGTGTGGTGAGAGACGGGGTCGTCCTAAGAGGAGTGGTGTCGGTAGTAAAGCCTAGGGAGAGGTTATAAATCCGAGCGCTTGAGGGAGACACGGGCTAGAGACCAACACTTAGAGGGTGTAGAGTCGGATTGCAAGAGTGTAAGATTGTAAAGTTTTTGATAAACTAAAAAAACCGAGTGTGATGTGTAAACGTTATTCGAGTGAGCGTAGAAAACCTAGTTGTGATAGTGGAGATCTCCTCGAGGTGAGGAGCGGAGACGTAGGTCAAGTGGTTGACCGAACTTCGTGATCATATTGTTTATTTGTATTTATCATTGGCGTTCCTTTATATTCGTGCTTATCATTTAAATCGCCTTTGTCAATTGCTTGTTATTTATTTTGCCCTATCACTTTAGTAGTTTGTTTACCCTTGTGTTACTTGTATATCCTTACACATATATTTGGAATATATCATTCTTACTAGGATATTGCATTAGTAAGTTTTTAATTTGGCATAAATCGGATTAGATTAGCATAAACCCCTATTCACCCCCCCCCTCTAGGGTTCTTACACCCCTTTCGCTCGAACTCGGGACAGTCGAGTCCGAGTGAAATCGAATCTCATGTGGGATTGTGGGGGAATTAAAATGAGGAGTGTTTTGATCCCGGAGTGGTCGCCTAGTATTCTGGGAATGATCTTGGTCGTTGTCAAAACTGAGTCGGCCATTGCGATCTTGCCACCTGTTGGCCTTTCTACCTACAAGTATGGCTATTGCGAAATAGGAGAGATTGTTACTCTCGAAAATTCTTGGACTCTTCTGTTGTGAAAAAACTTCGATCTTTTCCCTATTTTCTCCAATGAACTCTCAGATCCGATGGCGTCTTCATCTTCTATGTTTAGGAATGAGGCTCAGATCAATCAACTACAAAAATTCCATTCCAAAGTGTTGTCATTGTTGCTGGAGAGTCTGTACAACAAGTACAATATCCCTAGGACGTTTGCCCTAATAGCGCCGGTGTGTATGCAGGCGATGTATGATCATGGCAACTGCATCACTCCGGTGTACCTTAAACACCTGGAGTATGGACTGCGCTTGCCACTGTATCCTTTCCTTCATCGTGTCTTCAAGACCCTAGGGGTGTCTCCTTCGTAGATGAAGCTGAACTCTGACGCCACTCTAGTGCGGTTCAAGGTAATTTGTCGCTAGTTAGGAGTCGACCCAACCTTGAGGATTCTCGGCCAACTTATTTGTGTGAAGGTGAATTAGCATGAGGGTCACTATTTCCTCTAAGTCTTGTGGGGTAAACAAGATCGTCTCTAATGCTTCTGAGTCTAATAAGGACTGGAAGGAGAAATGCGTCTAGGTATCCAGGGACGACTCCATCCTAGCTTGCTCCAGGTGGCCCAACATCAATAAGGATGCTCTGAGGCCTGGGCTGTTATCGAACGATGAAAACCATGTGCTTGACATGATAAGGCTTATACCGGCTCTCGTCAGATCGAGAATCCCTTAGACAACTCGGTCCTGTAAGTTGTCTGCATCACTTCAGTTCCCCCAACTACGGATGACGAAGCGCGATCGGTCATGCCGATGCTGAGTTCGGATGAGGCCGAGGTGGTGCCGACGACTCTACCTGCTCAAACTCGGGGAGGGCCCTCGATGAGGCCAAAGAAGCATCTCTGCCTTGATATAGCTCCTAAGGAGGCTGAGAGGGCGCAAGCTAATTCGGTCAAAATATGTCACGCCCCGCTTCCCAAAATACCCGGGAATCAGAATGTGAACAAGCCCACGACGTATTAGATCAAGAAGAATAAATAAAAACAAATATTTCTCCTCAACCTAATACGCTAAGCGTCAAGAAATAAATGCAAATGCACAGGTCCCCGATCACAAATAACAAGAATATAATAGACAAACTCAGAACAAAATGATACATATCACAAATGAATATCATCCAAGACATCATATTCGGGTCAACATGCCCTTATACAAACTATCTGAATGAAATACTGAAGAATATAAAATACAATGATCAGGCGGGAAAGGAAATGCTACGAAAATAAACTAAAAAGAATAACTAAGCTTTAACTTGTTCTTCTGCTCCATCTACAGGGCACTACTGTTGAGAATCCTCTGGCTCCTGGCGATCTCCCAACTGAACCTGTTCTTCCTCTAAGTCTGACGTACACCAAAAAAATAGGTGTACGCCAGCGTGCATGGCACACAACAAGACCCCATAAAAGAAAATAGAACGAACAAGAAAACCCAAGCGAAAAACGATACAATAACCGAAATAACAAAAGAATGTACAACTGAAATCCACAAATCAACATGAAAACACTACTAAATCATGAAAACATAAAGCATCCAAAATCGATCAGGTAACGAGATCATGTAGCTAGCGATCAGTCTAATCATCCAAGTAACAGGGGCATACAATAGATGGAAATAATACCTAAAATCTACAACAAGAGACATAGTACGTCAAGCGAAATAATCCATACAAGGAAACCCTCATGTATATACCATATGTCTCAAATTATAGATAATTAAATATTAACCCCGATCTATGTATGAAAAGAAACACAACTGTCCTGCATCTCACAATAATCCATACCTAGCCAAGCAACGAGGTCATGTAACTAGCCATCCTAAAACTCACTGCTCCACATCTCACATAAAGTCAACATTCATATCACCGGATAACTGACTGTTCACAAATCCTCTACGCGCATCCAATACCGCTATATGAATCGGTCAGAGGACTACACACAATCCGATTTCGGCCTTGTCCGAACTCAAGCAGAACTCGGGTGATTACACAAATTCACTGACTAAAGTGACTACATGAATTCACTTTAGCCCAACAAACTAACCCCAGTGACTACACGAATTCACTGGTACGAGCCTAGAAGATACATCAACAGCCTTATCCGATCACATGAACATGGACTTCCCCATCCCAACTCTCTTGTATTTTCTAAGTCAACCATAAACCTCATTGAAACTCGGATTCACCACCTAAACTCAGTCAACACACTCACACATGTCACTAAGTCTACTCATAATGCACGAGGCCACTAAGTCAAGTGACTACTAATGGTTCTCAATCACAAGAAGAATAATACATAGCAGACATGTCAAATACACTAAATAAATGCAAAACGTGAAATGTGATCATAAACAACAACTATGTAATTCAGAAAATAATTCATTTTTTAAAATAATTTCTTTTAAAATTATTTTTCATTATTAATCTAAAATAATTTCTTTTTCAAAATAAATTCCTTTAAGTTATTATAATTATAAATAAAAAATAATTATTTTACCGAACTAAATTCTTTTAACTTATTATAATTTTCTAAAATGATTCCATTGCCAAATAATTTCCTTTAAAATTATTTATTAATAATTCAAATAATCTTTTTACAAAACAATTTCCTTTACAATTCTTTAATATCATTCAACGACAAATCCACACATGATATCACAATATTCACATCATAACTAATCTATGCACGTACTTAATTAACAGTATATCAAAAATTGTAAAGACGAGTCAATAAGTAACGAGATCTTGCCTCGGATTCGTCGAACGGATCGACGTCAACGTGTGAGTCCGCGACGAACGCCAGCTGAGGCATGACGGCAACGACGGAGATGAAGGGGCTGTAGGGCTCGGCTTTGAAGGCGGCGACGACGACGGGTTTGATGGCAAGGGCTCCACGGTTCATCGAGACAGTCGGGGAAGAGCTCAGCGAGGGCTGTTCAGCGACGTGCAGCGGAATCTGATGTGAGCGGCACTGTCGGGGAGCTCGCAGGGAGGTCGACAGAGAGGGAAGCGGCTGCGGAGGCGGTTCAGGTGGGTTCGAAGGTTGGGCAGCCTGGCGGGGAAACGACGGCGAGCTGGGCGGTGCAGGCAGCGGAGGAGTGGCGGTTGCGGGGTCTCGGCGGTGGGCGTTGGCTTGGGTTGTCGAAGGGGAGAGCGGGCAGCGAATAAGTGCGGGTGGCGGTCACTAGTCGGGCTCAGGGCGGCGAAGGCCTGAGGGCTGGCGGTCGACAAGGAGGAGGGAGGCGGAGGTGCTCACGGCGACGGCTCAGAGCTGGGCAGCGAGCATGGGAGGAAGCAGAGGCGGCGGTCAGGCAGGTTGTTGGAGGAGTTCGACTTGGGGTCAGCTGCTCGGAGCGTGGGAGGCGTTCGCTGACGTCGGGTTGCTGGAGGTGAGCAACGGCGGTAGAGGTGGCTGCGGAGGCTAGCTCGACGACGGTGGGTTGCTTCGGGGTCAGGGAGGAGGAGCGGCTCTTCTGACGACGGCACGGCGAGGGTTCAGGCGGCGGGCGAGCAGGGGAAACGCGGGTCGTTGGGTTTGCTGGAGGATGGGTTGGGAAGGAGAGAGGGGTTGCGTGAGAGAGAGAAAGAGAGGGTGATGGTGATGGCGGCGTGAAAAACGAGGTGGAGGGAGATGATATTCACGGGAAAGAGAGAGAGAGGGGGGAGAGCCTATATATAGGTTAATCTAGGGTTTTCTTTGGCTGAGTATTTTAGAGGAAGAGAGAGAGAGAGAGACATTCATAGTGATTATGGGGAGTGATTGAGGGATGAGTGGGGACGGTTGTGGGAAAGAATTATGGGAGAGAAAGAGGAATGGCTTATGGAGAGATTAAGAGGGAATAATTAAGGGAGAAAGAGAATATGCACGTGTATAACAATATTAATCGAATATTAATAATATTAACCAAGTACTATGTACATAGTGATAATCATAACAATTATAGTAATAATTATACGAAATAATAATATTAACAAAATATTAACAACCTAATTTTTCCCTCTTAATCTCTCCA
>BQKN01058705.1:0-15052 GCA_022839385.1 Asparagus kiusianus | reverse complement strand
ATATATATATATATATATATGCTAATGTACTAAGCTTAGGTTTACATTTATAATAACAAGATCATTAATCATATCAATGACCAAAAACAACCTAAAAATATTCACCGCAACTATTGAATTTATAATTAAAAAAACCATTAAAATAAATATAAAACTAGATTTTTAAATCATAGTATATTCTAGAAAATCAGAAAAATATAAATACTCTTTTTAAAATAATAATTTAATATTTAAAATATCAGAAAAATTATTTAATTAGTATCAAAAATTCACGGTCCTTACAAAATAGCAGCTCGATTGGTTGGGTTGAGTGCTGCTACAATTCAGACCGAGAGGTCTAAACGAAGAAGAGGCTAAAGAAAGTGGGTAGTTGATGCCCTAAAAATACGATTGAAATTGCTATGGAGGTGGGTGTGTCCTCTCCTGCTCTAGGGATGTCATAGGCCAGATATCGGTGGAGACTCCGCCTCCTCAAGCAGTGGGGGAGGGTGCTACTGCCATCTTTGCTCGAGAAGCTAACGTCGTCAACATCGATGATAGGTCCCCTACTAGGGAAGAAGGGGTTGAGATCCATATGGCCGAGGCTGAAGAGGCTAAGGCCCCAATAGAGGACGAGGTGACCCCTAATATGCATGTCGAGTTGGCTCATTGGTAGGGGGAAGAGACAATCGCCAAGGGGGCACCTCCTACTCAAGGGTTTTGATGGTTGTATCTTCATCATATTGATGAGCTTGAGACGGAGGAGTGGGATGAGATGAGGATGTTATCGATGGGATCTTCTAGAATCAATCCCCGCTATGACAGGGAGCTATCCCAGGAGTTCAGACTCGAACCCCCCCATGATATCTCAATAAGAGGGGGTCAGTTTTAAAGTCTCAACTCGCCCAAAATAGAGTTGTTGAGCAGTTCTACTTGCCTCAAGATAATGAGATCCTTGGCGAGATGCCAGATGTCGGCCTCTACTAGCACCTGAATGGATACATTATCTGAGGAGCTTTGATGGAACAGGAGTTGTTTGGCCGATATGAGCAAGTCTGAGCCTCCTATCTTAAGCTTCAAGGAGAGTTGGAGGTCCAGAAAGCCGACCTCGATAGGGGCCTCCTGGCGCTAGTTACCAAAGAGGATGAACTAGCCATTTGGAAAAGAGGCAAGGACAAGTGCCACTGGGAGTTGGAAATGTGGGAGAGGATGTTCGATGGCTTGAAGACTTCGAACAACAAGTAGTCGACCGAGATCAGCAAGCTTTGGGAGGACCTCGATCATCTTCAACACGAGCTCCATGAACGTGATGATAGCTTAAGGTATCTATCTGAGGAGGTCAAGGTAGAGAGGTTAGAGAGGAACAACGCCTACGAGGGAGCTTGATCGGATCGGCCGGATGCCCAAAACCTACGTATCAAGTTAAAGGAGGAGCAGACTGCTCATGAGAAACTCAGGCAAGAGAGCTCTCACGCAGCGCTGGAGGCCGAGTGATAGCATAAGACATCCCTTGTCGAAATTCAGGCCTTGCAAGGCCGCCTCGCTCAACTAGAATCTAAGGCCTACCGATTTGAGGTTGTTAAGGACTATCGCCACAACACTCGCGGAAAGGTGGAGGTGGCGTTGGCTTGCAATGCCAGCTATGACTATTTTGAGGCACAGCTTTCAGCAGAGATCAAGAATGACCCTGACAATATCCATTATCCTCCAAGGGTGGCCAATTGCCTTAGTGCACTTTAGGAGATAGAGAAGTAAGAAGGGGAGCTCAAGCTTGATGATGGGAACGGTGACGAGGATGGTAAATAGTCTGCTGAGGAGGCTGGTGAAGGCTCAACTCATGATAGGTGGGTGAGTTGGCCTAGAGAGAAGAAAGACGATGAGGTCAAGTCTGAGGTTCAGTCAACTCCTCGGTCGATTGCTACTACTACGACTCCGCCTTTGGCTCCTGTTCTTGACTCTGGTGTTGATTCGCCTACATCTCTTCCGAGTCCAACCCCTTAGGGGCTCATGTATTGCCATTCATTTCTTTTCACACTTTTGTACTATAAATTGTTTCATATATGAATAAAGATATATTTTTGCCAATTTGAACTTTGTACCTTTGAGATTGTGTTCTTGTGTGTTCAGATTTTGCAATCTGCTTTAAGTACAAGTCTGTTTTTAGATCGGGCAACTCGGCTCCATGTATGTCCAGTGCGACGGCTCGACCTCCTCCTTTGGGTTTACTCGTGATGACACCAAGGTCTTGGGGTACGTATCTTGGACTTATGAAAGTGATGCCAAGGACATTTGTCAGAGTCGACCGACGAAGCAGTGTGCCTTAGGTTTATCCTAAATAGTTTCCAAGGTCTTATATGTTTGTCTTGGATTTTACTCATGGAAATGATACCAAGTTCTAAGACGTGTGCCTTGGATTTTACTTATGAAAATGATATCAAGGTCTTGAGGTTGGTGATGTGCCTTGATTTTACTTACGAAAATGAGACCAATATCTTTGCTGAAATAGGCGAGGTTGATGAAGGTTGAGCATTGAGAAATGCATATAGGTACATAGCACAAACATATCTCGTTTAAGAGAGTATCTTTAATTTGATTTCCTTGGAGAGTTCTCCGAAAATGTGTATACTTTGTATGGCCAACTCGTCATCACAGCCTTATTTTGTTGGGAAAATTGAAGAAGAAAATAGAGAATTGAATTTGTAGTATTCTCTCCAACAGACTTAGAAAAAGAATAAGTTACAATTCTCTTAATGCAATTTCTCTCTAACAAACTTAAAAAAAATTGTATTCCCGATTTACAAAAAAGAGAAAGATTGACGAAGGCCCTTCCCTTTGTTTAACACAGGTTCTTCTTGGTGTCAATGAAATGCATCCCTCGAATGCTTGCGTCGAGTTTACTTTCCATTAACGATCCGAACGCTTCACCTCGTGGAACGTTATCTTCACCTTTTGACTCGAAGTCTTGGATTGCGTGGCAAGTTTGAAACTCTTAACGAGTTAGGGAACTCTGAGCGAGTTTAAACTCGATAAAAGAGTTGATCAATTTAACCAAAAATCGGTTTCAAGCCAAGAACAAACTCCTTGTTGCTGCAATTGAAGATGCCTTCGATTGAAGAATGATGAATACCGATCTTCTCCTCCAAAAATGTCTTTAGATCTCCAAGAATTCCGATCCAGAAAAAGAGATCTTGAATTTAGTTGAGTTTCTAGTATTTATAGGAGATTAAGGGGTATAACCGTGTAGGCAATAAAAATTGCCTTTAATCCTTATCGAAGAAGTTCAGAACAAAACTGCTAAAACCTCGCCCGAAATAGCAAAAAGGGGAAAAACGCAGATATCTCCCAAACCGTAAGGAATTTGGCGAAACAGAGGAAGCGAACCGAAGCCTTCGGCTTGGTTCGGATGGCCTCGTCTCGTCGAGATAGGCGATTTTCATATGTAATTCGTCCAATTCCGACTTACGGTTTGAAAGTTACGGCCTATTCTTCAATCCACGCTCAGGAGCTCGCCTGCAGCTCGAATCCGCCTGCAGCCCAAATCCGCCTGCAGTCCCAAATCCGCCTGCAGCCCAGATCCACCTGCAGTTCCAGATCCGCCTGCAGCCCAGATCCACCTGCAGTCTGCAAATCCGCCTGCAGTCCCAGATCCGCCTGCACCTGCAAATCTGCCTGCAGTCTCAAGATCGCCTGCAGTCCCGAATCCGCCTGCAGTCCCCAGCTTCACCTGCACCTGCAAATCTGCCTGCAGTCTCAAGATCGCCTGCAGACCTAAGTCAAAGCTGCAGACTCGCCAGCTCGCTGTCAACTGCCCACTTGGAGTATGGGAACAGTTACATCAGTGGTCAAAACCCACAAATTAAGGGAGAAAGCCTGGCGCTCCTCACCTAGCAAGAATAGGGCGGCTGACAGAACCCCCTAAGTGGTCACACCCCACAGCTAGGACGGCTGACAGGACCCCCTAAGTGGTCACATCCCACAGCTAGGGCGGCTGGCTCCCTGACCCCTACTAGTGGTCAAATCCCACAAATCAAGGGATGGCCCATGCCATCCCTTGCCTATTTAAAACCCACCTTCAGCCAGCATAAAGAAGGAGGAGGCGGGAGGTCTGCCTAGTGGGAGGGAATTGGCTGTTGCATATTCTGCTGGCTAATCTCCCCAAGGTTGAACCTTGGATCTTTTGCTAAAGGCTCCCTCATTTGAAGAGACTCGTCGGAACTCTCTGACTTGAGGCTCTCGGGTAGACTCGAACCCACTTACATCGGACCTTCTACTGCGTACTGAAGCTCCAGCAGCAACTTCGATCGGATCGTCCAAGGGAAGCAGACTCGGCACGAGCACCGAGCGAGGCGTCCTATCGCTACCGAGGAACCCACGTTAAACAAGGAGGGCATTCCCTCCGCTTCTGTTGTAAACGTTTGATTATTAGTTTGTAATAAGCTTTCTTATAAATACAAACGAAGTTCCCTGTTTTCGGGAGATCGAAATTTACACCTACAAACCGCCCCCCCTTAATTCGCTCCTAAGCGGGGGAGTGATCCCCTCAAATCGTGGAAAACAGTTTTAAAACTGTTCAGCTCGTGTTTGAATGAGTCAAATTTAAAATCCGCATTTTATCACGAACTCTGCATTCTGGACCTGGGATGCAGAGTTGGCTCTGCATTTGAGCCTGAAAACGCAACAATGAGCTCTGCGTTTTGATTCTCGAACGCAGCTACAAACTTTGTGTTTTGAGTCTGGAACACGGTCACAAAGTCTGCATTTTGAGTCTGGAACATAGTGATGAACCCTGCGTTTTGGGTTGAAAACATAACAATGAGCTCTGCATTTGTATCTGGAACTCAGCGAAGAATCCTGCTGTAGGCGTATAAAATTGCCTATAGGTCCCTTAGCATGGCTCGGCACGATGATTCGACAAATCAACAGACGTTCGAGCGACGAGGCGATAAGACACATAAGCAACGGAATACGTTCACGTGTGGAACCAATCCAACGGTTCAGAAAGTTAACGAGTCGTCCAACAACAAAACGGACTTGAACTCAAACACCGAGGCGGATTTACTGCCAAATGAAGACTCGGGCTATCAAACCAAGACCCGAACAAATCAAATGAACTCAATACAGAACCGGAAAACAACCGAACGACGGAAAGCACCCGGGGACTCGGCCTAAACCGAGCCAACCCGGGGTGACTCGGCCCAAGCCGAGCCACCCTAGGGTGGCTCGGCCAAGGCCGAGCCACCCTGGGGTGGCTCGGCATGAGCCGAGCCACCCTGAGGTGGCCGGCGCCTTCCCCCCTCTCTCTTGTGCACAGATGCACAGTTTTGAGTGCCTATAAATAGGCGGGGTGGTTGTTCATTTGGGAGGACTTTTTTCTGAACTTCTGAGAAGCCGAAACTCTGCCGGATTGTCACCTCAACGCGGAATTGTGAAGGCTTGAAGACTTGGACACTCGGATTCAGTTCTTGGCGAGCACCCGCAACAAACAAGGCAGGAGTTCGAAGAGGCTAATCCTCAGATCTACGTTGTTCTACTCCGGATCTAAGCTTGGTTCTTAGATCCCGAGATTCGAGCGGTCGTTTCCTTGGTGAAACGATCCCTCCCGGCTATTATCTCCTTGGTGGGATAATACCCGTTATACCGCGTAGATCTGTTTGGATCAAGATTGCACGGTGGTCCACGGTAATCAACCCCGGCACAGGCAAACAACCCACAAAGCGAGTGACCACAAAACAGGAGCTCGCGATCTGTTCGTTAAATAAGGAAAGTTGTAATTTTTCTTTATTTGTTTTGAATTTCGTTGTAACCGGCTCTTATAAAAAGACCGGATCTTTGTAAACGCAAAAAGTTGTTAACATTGAGTGCAATGAGTTCGTCAATGAAGAAGAATCTGATTTTTCCCGCGAACAATCTGGCGACCACAGTGGGAACCACCGATCTCGCCGACGAGATCGGCGCGTCGCAGCCGCGGATCCCGATCCCGATCGTGGAGGAGATCGAATACGAGTTCGACCAACAGAAGTTCGAGGCGTACCTGTCGTCCTCGTCCGGATCTACCTCCTCCCGCAAGTCCAAGTCTCCAAAGTTCTCCTCCAAGAGGAAACTTCGTTGGTACGAAGATGTTGAAGCTACCAACGAAGATCTCGCCCTGTTTGATGCCGAAGCTGCATTGGGTGAGATCTCCCCAAAATCCAACCAGGTTAGATCCGCTCTGGCCAACCCTTCTGCCGCAGGGGGCGTAGTGACTCTCTCAAAGAGAGCCCGCCAAAGGCAACGGCAACGTCTTGCAAAACAATTCGCAAAGGCCATGGAATCTGTTGACGGAGTTCGCTACAAGGCGGATCTGAAGAACAGAAGAGGTAAACGGCCTCAACAACCGATGAATGGCAACTCCTCCAAGCCGCCGACGGACGAATGGATCCGCGTCAAACGGAACCGATCAACGCTGGAGGAGCGCATTCGCAAGCGCCGCGCACTATCAGCGCAGGCACGGGCTCAAATTGAAGAAGCCCGTAGAAGGCTGCAGAAGGAGGTGGCAAAGAAACCGCCCCCAACCCGCCAAGTATGGAGGCCGAAATCTGAAACGGCGATTCAGGTTAAGGCACAATCGTTACAGCCTTCGAAGCAGGTTCAATCTCCGGCGAGCCAACTCAAATCGCCAATGATCCCTACAATTGCTCCGGGAGATCCTGCGGAACCATCCCGAAGAAGGAGGTCAATTTTGGAGCGCCTCGGCCCACTTCCGAAGGAACGAGGTAAAGCTCCAGTACAGGAACGCTTGGGGCCAATGAAGAAGTCCCAACCAATGCAACATGCTGGGGGTCGCTGTAACCCTCAACACTTGGAGAAAATTGTGGCACCCAAGCGCACAACTTTACACATCGAAGTGCAAGAGCCCGCTGAAGATTCACGCCCACAAAGGCGAGTTTCAAGGCGTGTGACTCTGGATGGTCCGAAGAAGACAAGTCATCCTCAGAAGGAAACGTTGTCATCTGATAACGACAACGTTATACCTAAGAGATCGTGCCAACACACGATAGGCTGCTCCGATCTTCAAACGGACGAGCTGTACTATCGTGCCGGGGGTACGAATAAATCCAGAAAGAGGAGCCCTCGAAGGCTCGAAACACAATGTCCTTGCTCAAAGCTCATTCGGGCGGTACTGTCGGAATGCAACTGTGTTAAGACAGTCCCCGAAAGAATCTCTGTGTTCGAAAGACTCAGTAATAGAACGCCAAAACCAAGGCATAGGCGTTTCCAACGAAGGAGGAAGATGGTCAAAGATGGTGAGCATTCAAGGGTCACCGCAAATATGACCAGCACAGGAACATCGGCTCAGGATAACCCCGAAGCGGTTCCAGAAATACCCCGACGTGTAACTCGTCTACAATCCGGGGCTATCATTCACGCGACGTATGGTAGAGTCCGAACAAGAGTACCTTCGGGAGATGAAGAATCAGATGCTTGCTCTGCGGTTGCATCTGACAACACTGTATCCAGCGAAGGAGAACCCCGCGAGTCATTCATGATAAGTGCAGAGCAAGTGGCCAAGATGCTTGAAGATGCCATGGCCAAACAATAGGAGACCTTTAGGTTCGAAATGCAAATGGCTATGCAGAACATGAGAGAGATGCATGACCAACAGCTTCAAGCATTGAGGAACCAACAAGGCGAACCAAGTCGTCCCAACCAGAACAACCTGGAAGATGAGGACACAAATGAGGTTCGCAATGTTAACAACCCTCCCATCAACCCAGGGGGTGGTAACGAGAATGCTAGCGAAGACACATGTGAAAGCCTAAAAATTAAAAATCTCGAGAGCAAGATCAACACATTGATCTCTGCTCAGGAGACGAAAAAGACGGGCATTCCTTGTCCATACCCAAGAGAGTGGGAATCAATCCCATATCTGGCGAAGTTCAGTCTAATCAACTTCACGCCGTTTAATGGGATGAGTTTGTAGGCGTATAAAACTACCTATAAGTCCCGTTATACAGCTCGACGACGCCAATTCGATCAAATCGACCATCGGGCAACGTATCCAAACAAGACCGTTATCCCGCTAACGCCGAAGCCAAGCCATACGCAACGGAGCAGGTTAACAAGGCGACGAAGCCAACAAATCACACCCAAGCATTGGAACGCATCCACTCGCACGCGGAATCAAACCAACGTTTCGGGGAATCACCGAGTCATCTAAACAAGAGCGAACTCGGTGATATAACGATCGAATCAAGATCAATTCCGGACTCGAACTCAGAAGCGGATGAACTGCCATATTTGGAATCAAGTCGACAAGTCGATTCCAGATCAAGTCAACCACAAACCGAATCAAATCCGAACAATGGAGAACCAGAAACACCGAAAAAACCCGAACGACGGACGAAACGGACACAAGTCCAAACCCCGGGGGACTCGGCCTTAGCCGAGCCACCCCAGGGTGGCTCGGCCCAAGCTGAGCCACCCTGAGGTGGCTCGGCCAAAGCCGAGCCACCCTAGGGTGGCTCGGCCCAGAACTGTGCAAATGCACAGTTCTGAGTGCCTATAAATAGGCCTTGTGTTCATTTGGTTCAGAGGTTGGAAATTTTGGAGAGAGGCGAAGCCCTGCTGGATTGAAGACTCAGATCTAAACAAGATTCAAACTTTGAAGGCTTTGGAGACTTGGACTTCCAGATCCGGTGCTCAGCGATCGTCAACGCCAAATAAGGCAGGTGTTCGAGAGGATCGGATCTTCAGATCTACACGATCACACTCCGGATCTAAGCTTGGTTCTTAGATCCCGAGCATCGAGCGGTTGTTTCCTTGGTGAAACAATCCCTCCCGGCTATTATTCCCTTGGTGGCATAATACCCGTTATATCGTGTAGATCCGACCGGATCGAGATCACGCGGTGGTCCATGGCAAATAACCCCGACGCAGGCAAAGAACCCACACAAAGCGAGCGACCGCAAAACAGGAGCTCGCGATTCGTTCGACAAACAAGGATAAAAGTTGTAATCTTTCTTTTTCTTATTTTTGATTTTCATTGTAACCGGATCTTATAAAAAGACCGGATCTTTTGTAACCGATAAACTGTTATCAAGAGTGCAATGACATCAATGAAGAAAGCAACGATTTTTACCACGAACAATCTGGCGACCACAGTGGGAGCCACCGATCTCGCCGACGAGATCGTTGCGTCGCAGCCGCGGATCCCGATCCCGATCGTGGAGGAGGTCGAATACGAGTTCGACCAACAGAAGTTCGAGGCGTACCTGTCGTCCTCGTCCGGATCTATCTCCTCCCGCAAGTCCAAGTCTCCAAATTTCTCCTCCAAGAGGAAACTTCGTTGGTACGAAGATATTGAAGCTACCAACGAAGATCTCGCCCCGTTTGATGCCGAAGCTGCATTGGGTGAGATCTCCCCACCCTCCAACCAGGTCGGATCTACTCTGGCCAACCCTTCTGCCGTAGGGGGCGTAGTGACTCTCTCGAAGAGAGCCCGCCAAAGGCAACGTCAACGGCTTGCGAAACAATTCGCAAAGGCGATGGAATCCGTGGACGGAGTCTGTTACAAGGCGGATCTGAAGAGCAAAAGAGGCAAACAGCCTCAACAGCAGATGAATGGCGTCTCTTCCAAGCCGCCAACAACAGAATGGGTCCGTGTCAAACGGAACCGCTCAACGCTGGAAGAACGCATTCGCAAGCGCCGTGTATTATCAGCGCAAGCACGGGCTCGAGTCGAGGAAGCCCGTAGGAAGCTGCAGAATGGAGTGGCCAAGAAATCGCCACCAACTCGCAAAGTATGGAGGACTAAGTCTGAAGCGGCGATTCAGACTAAGGAGCAACAACTGCAGCCTTCGAGAATTCAACTCCCGGCGAATCAATCCAAATCGCCGATGACTTCCACAACTGCTCCGGGAGATCCCGCAAGACCATCCCAGAAAAGGAAGTCAGTCTTGGAGCGCCTCGGTCCACTTCCCGAGGAGCGAAGCAAAGCTCCAATCCAAGAACGTTCGGGTCCACTGAGACAGCTCCGAACTAATCAACATGCTGGGGGTCGACACAACCCTCAACATGACAAGGAGTTCACGGCACCCAAGCACACTACCTTGCGCATCGAAGTTCGGAAGCTCATCGAAGATTCACACCCACAAAGGCGCGTTTCGAGACGCGTAACCTTTGAAAGCCCAAAGAAGGCAATTCGCCCCTAGAAGGAAACGTTGTCGTCCGATGACGATAACGTTATACCTGGGAAATCGTGCCAACACGCGATAGGTTGTTCCGACTTTCATACGGACGAGCTGTACTATCGTGCTGGGGGTACGAACAGAGCCAGAAAGAGAAGCCCTCGTAGGCTCGAGACTCAGTGCCCCTGTTCCAAACTCATTCGGGCGGTATTGTCTCAGTGTAATTGCACTAAGACGGTCCCCGAAAGGGTTTCGGTGTTCGAAAGGCTCAGCACTAAGACGCCAAAACCAAGACCTACGCGTTCCCGACGAAGGAGAGCGGTGGTTGAAGATGGAGAATTTCCAAGGGTCACCGCTAATATGACCAACAAGGGGACATTGGCACGGGATGATTTCGAGTCGATTTTGAAAGCGTCACGGCGTCTAACCCGTCTGCAGTCCGGAGCTATCGCACGAGGAACTTATGGTAGGGTTCGGATAAGTCCACCTTCAGAGGATGAGGAATCAGATGCATGCTCTGCGGTTGCGTCTGATAACACCGTATCCAGCGAAGGAGAACCCCGCGAGTCGCTGATGATAAGCGCAGAACAAGTGGCCAAGATGCTCGAAGATGCTATGGCCAAACAACAGGAGAGCTTCAGGCTCGAGATGCAGATGGCCATGCAGACCATGAAAGAGATGCATGACCAGCAAATCCAAGCGCTGACGAACCTGCAAGGCGAACCAAGCCACCGTAATCAGGTTGTTCAAGAAGTTAAGCATACAGATGCGGATGAAGCTCGTAATGCCAATGACCCTCCCATCAACGCAGGGGGTGGTAATGAGGATGCTAACGAAGATACAGGTGAAAACCTGAAGATCAAAAACCTCGAAGATAAGATCAATACGTTGATTTCTACTCAAGAGGTGAAGAAAACGGGCATTCCTTGTCCATACCCAAGGGAGTGGGATTCAATCCCCTATCCGGCAAAGTTTAGTCTGATCAACTTCACGCCGTTCGATGGGAAAGGTTCCCCCACTCAGCATTTGATTTATTTCAAATCGCACCTGGGTGTTATCTCCGACAATGAGCCTCTGATGGTGCGGTCATTCGTTGGCACTCTTCGTGGAGCCGCCTTCGATTGGTACCGCCGCCTCAAGCCAGGTAGCGTGAGCAGCTGGGACGATATGGAGACCATGTTCCTCACTAATTTCTTCGACGACGACACCGAGATATCCATCGGGTCATTGCTCGACGAGAAACAAAAGGACGGGGAGTTAGTCGAAACCTTCGTCAAAAGGTTCCGGAACAAAGCGTTAAATTGCCGGGACCCGATCACGGAGGAGTTCATCCTCCAAACTTGCCACAACAACCTCGCATTGGACGTGTTGGAAGCAATAGGGACAGCACCGTCCAACACTTGGAAAGACTTGAAGGTCCGAGGGGAACAAGCCAAACGCTTCCTCCGAAGGAAGAAGGCCGAGAGGGGTCAATCGACGACGAATCCTCCGAACTCGAACTTCGCCTCCCGTGGTAAGGGCAAAACACCTACAGCAGCTGTTGATGCCAATCAAACATCACAACAACAGTCCCGGAGACAGCAGAAGACTTTGGATCAGAGGCCTCAAAAAGAGTACTCCTTCAAGGACGAAGATGTTCCAGCCATCTTCAAATCCCTCCTTGACAATAACAAGATCAAGCTCCCACCGATCACGAATCAGGAGGAAGCTGACAACACTGCGGATCCGAAGTACTGCGCATACCACAGGAGGATCCTTCATCCTACCAAGGCCTGCTTTACTCTAAAGAATAGTATCCAGACCTTGGTTGAAGCCGGCGTCATAACGCTAGAGTAAGCCAGTTAAAAAAACGGCAAAACTCTGACCGGTATATGAGTATAAACTGCTTCCTGACACTCCAAAAAGTATACGAGTATAAACTGCTTCTTAATACTCCAATAGGTATATGAGTCTAAACTATTTCCTTTCTTCCACGGGAAGTTCCTGGAGAGTGCCGTGCGTGGTACTCTTAAGGATAACCCGATCGTGCACCCAGTTTTATAAAGAAAGCTGGGGGTCGATAATTCATGTAACGGGAAGTTTCCGGAAGAATGTTAAATATAATATTCTTAGGGATAACCCGATCATTATGAATAAAGTGATAAACACTAAACACTCTTGAAATCACTGACGAATTGTCAGAACCCCGTTTTTGTTAAGTCTTTATCACTTAACATCAGAAACCCCTTTGAGTAATTTGTACGAACCAACATCTTACAGTAATTTGTACTCTTACTCTCCTTTTTCGCTTGGTCAAACCTTCCTACAGTTAGGACCAAAACCAAATTCCCCTCTCAATTCCTTCAATGAACGAGAGGCCCACAAATCGAACGATCAAACCTTCCTACAGTTAGGATCGTCTCAAACCTCCCACTTGGTCAAACCTTCCTACAGTTAGGACCAAAACCAAAATCCCCTCTCGATTCCTTCAATGAACGAGAGACCCACAAATCGAGCGATCAAACCTTCTTACAGTTAGGATCGTTTTAAATCCCCCACTTGGTCAAACCTTCCTACATTTAGGACCAAAACCAAAATCCCCTCTCGATTCCTCCAATGAACGAGAGGTCCACTTTCAAATCGAGTGATCAAACCTTCCTACAGTTAGGGTCATCTCAAACTCTCGCTTGGTCAAACCTTCTTACAGTTAGGACCAGAACCACGATTCACTCTCGATAAACGAGAAATTCATCCTTAGTTCGGTAATCAAACCTTCCAACAGTTAGGGTTATCCGAATCTTTTCGATTCTCGGAGTGGAGATCCCACTCTTAGTTTCACCTTTCCGGATTCTGGGGGTGGAGATCCCACCTCGAGTCTCCTTTTCAAATTGGGAATAGAATATAAAATTCTTCCTTCCCCACACAAACCTTTTCCAAGAGTTTATCAATCTTAGATTCATCCTAGGTATTTTATCCCGAAACCTAAGCAGGGATAAGTCTGCGCCTAACACGCGCTGCTGGTTTAGTCTTTTTCCGATTGAAAAAGACACCAGAGTTTGATTCTGGGGTATTTTATCCTGAAACCTAAGTAAGGATAAGTCTGCGCCTAACACGCGCTGCCGGTTAGTTCTTAACCATTAAAAAGAACACCCGTCTACATATTCAACATTATGGCAGGTTGTTATTAATAACACCGAAATCCATGCCTTACACGCATGGGGAATTTCATCCTGAATCCTAAGCAAGGATATGCCGACGCCTAACACGCGTCGCCGGTTTAGTCTTTTTCCGATTGAAAAAGACACCAGAGTTCGATTCTGGGGTATTTTATCCCGAAGCCTAAGTAGGGATAAGTCAACGTCTAATACACGTTGCTGGGTAGCCTATTCCCATAACAATGGCGAAGTCTATGTATTCGACATCATAGCACAAAGTCTCAGAGAATTCAATCTCTGAGCACAACGTTACATGCGAACGGATTTAAATAATCCGCATGCTAGCCCGACTCAAACGGTAGTCGGTAAAGGCTAATCAAATCCGTTTAAGGCTGGGGGTTAGCCAAAAACCCTAAAGTCAGCGCCTCACACGCGTCGCCGGGTAGCCTATTCCCGTAACAAATGGTAAAGTCTATGTATTCAACATCATAGCACAAAGTCTAAAGGAGTTCATTCCTTTAGCACAACGTCACATGCGGAACGGATTTAAACAATCCGCATGTAAGCCCGATTCAAACGGTAATCGGTAAGAGCACGTCAAATCCGTTGAAGGCTGAGGATTTGCCAAAAATCCTAAGTTAACGTCTCATACACGTTGCTGTTTAGTCTTTTCACAGGAGAAAGACGAAGTCTACGTATTCAATATCGTAGCACTAAAAGGGTTAACTCTTTTAGCTTAACGTCACATGCGGAGCGGAATTAAACAATCCGCATGCTAGCCCGACTCAAACGGTAGTCGGTAAAGGCTTATCAAATCCGTTGATGGCTGAGAATTTGCCAAAAATTCTATAAATACGAGTCATTGACGCATCAATTCTATGGATTGGTCTCGTGACTCGAGTATCCGCCATGCTCCAATACCTTAAGAGCTTAAACTGTGTATACTCTAGCAGACGTACGAGTATAAACTGTGTCAAACGTCGAACAGTGCATTACAATAAAGCCTGGACGCCGGACAACGCATCGCAACGAAGCTCAAACGCCGGACGACGCAGTCAATCGATGATCAGTTCTGTGTTGAAGCAACCGACTCGAGCTAAAAAAAAGCAAGAAATCAAGGATCGACTTCAAGTTCAAAATTCCGACGATGGTCAGACAATAAATGCAGCACCGGAACCCCTACAGGCATTCTACAAAGCACCGAATAGCCTGAAGGAATTGAAGGAATCCAGAACAGAAGCCATTCCAAAGTCCCGTTATACCGACTAAAGGTTGGGACAATCACATCCAAAGTATTCCAGACTCTTCTATAAAAGAACGAGGCTGAAATACTTTGGAGGGGGTATCTGTAGGCGTATAAAACTGCCTATAAGTCCCGTTATACAGCTCGACGACGCCAATTCGATCAAATCGACCATCGGGCGACGTATCCAAACAAGACCGTTATCCCGCTAACGCCGAAGCCAAGCCATACGCAACGGAGCAGGTTAACGAGGCGACGAAGCCAACAAATCGCACCCAAGCATTGGAACGCATCCACTCGCACGCGGAATCAAACCAACGTTTCGGGGAATCACCGAGTCATCTAAACAAGAGCGAACTCGATGATATAACGATCAAATCAAGATCAATTCCGGACTCGAACTCAGAAGCGGATGAACTGCCATATTTGGAATCAAGTCGACAAGTCGATTCCAGATCAAGTCAACCACAAACCGAATCAAATCCGAACAACGGAGAACCGGAAACACCGAAAAAACCCGAACGACGGAC
>BQKN01058704.1:15606-26950 GCA_022839385.1 Asparagus kiusianus | reverse complement strand
GTTTCTGTTTCTTTTACAATCTCAATTTTAACCAAGAAGAAAAATTCATTTTTCTCAGAAAGGAATTTCCCTCGCCTTCGATCCAGCGAGGGAAATGCAATCCCCGCGCTTCCGAGCGATCCTTCGCGCCACCAGCGGTCGCCGGAAACGGCCAACCACCGACGTCAAGAGCTTCTCTCACGAGCTCAACATTAAAGATCACCGCCTCCCCATTCAAAAACTCCGAGGACTTAGCAGCCCAGATGTAAATTACCCCTTTTCTTCATTACCCATTTCAAATTAGGGCCTTCTGTTTTCAAATCCTTGATATTAACCCTAAATTTCCCATAAAACCGGTTCTTTTCTTGTATCGTAGGATGTAATGCGCGTTATTCGATCAAAATTCAGCCGGTTGAAGCAAGATGTTAACTCTGAATTGGGCGTTTATGCTGGGGATTTGGTTAGCGTGCTCGAGAAGACCACGAAAAATCATCCAGAGTGGAGGGAGCAGTTAGAAGATCTATTGGTTGTAGCTCAGAAATGCGCTGAGATGACTGCGGATGAGTTTTGGGTGAAATGTGAAAGCATTGTTCAGAATTTGGATGATCGGCGTCAGGAACTGCAAATGGGAACGGTAAAGCAAGCGCATACAAGGATTCTTTTTATTCTCACCAGATGCACTAGATTGCTGCAGTTTCAAAAGGAGAGTGGTTATGTTGAGAATGAGCATGTTCTTGGCCGACATCAGTTTAGTGATTTAGGGTTTTATCCGGAGCAGGTTATCTCGGGGGATGGTGGAGGCAAAACATTTAGAAACACTCCAAGTGCAAAGGCGATTAAGAATAAACTCATAATGAAGAAATTGCAAGAGCACGGGCTGACCAGTGCTTATCTGACTCAAGACTTCGCTGGTCGCCCATTAAGTTATTCTAATGATACGGATTCACCGGGAAGTAGGGATAGGTTATCTTCTTGGAAGAAACTTCCATCTGCTGCGGAGAAAAATCAGAAGAAAAGTGCTGTGGACGAGCATGATTCACCGGTGAAAAAGGTTTTAGATACATTGCCACACCTTGATAGAAGGAAAGTTCGTTTAGATGAACCTAAGGATAATCTTGAAGAGGAAGAGAAACATATGGAAGCCCAACATGTTCATATTGATGATGGAGGTGGTAAGCAAGGTATAACTGATGAGACACCGAAAATGATATGTAGGATTTGTGAGTTTGAGATACCAACCTTGCATGCTGAAAGTCACTTTAAGATCTGCACAGTTGCTGATAAATGTGACGCGAAGGGTTTAACTGTTGATGAACGGCTAGAGAAAGTTTCTGAAATATTGGAAAATATTCTTGAACCTACGGTGACAAGAACTTTAGATGTGGCGGTGATGAATCATGATGCCACTAAAGCAAATGCTGCATGTAATGGAAGTGAACTAGTTGATTTAACTCCTAATACTGCTCATGCATCTCCGAGGGAAAGTATGGAGTCTTCTCCGGAGGCTATCAGTTCTTGTACTACCATTGGGCATCGTGGTCTTCCCTCAACTTTGTGCAATAAATCTTTTGTACCTAAACTTGATCTGGCTTCCTTGGCACCTTCCTCAGGGAGTATGACACCAAGATCACCACTGCCAACACCAGGGGTTCGTCAGATTGATTTGTTACTTACAGTAAAGAGTGCATTTTCGGAGCTTGAAAACTTCCAACAGGTATTTGGTTTTTTCTTGTGAATAAAAATATACCTCAAAGCATGCATTGGCATGGGCACTTGAGCTCATTGCTTCAGATACAAGGATCACTAATAGTACATGTACTTATGACTAGAGTATTAGGAAACAGATCACCTATAGGCAAAAAAAAAAAAAAAGAAGGGGGGGGGGGGGGGGGGGGGAAGAATAACTTGTAAGTTAAGGCTTCAGTTAGCTTTTTAATAGATTGTCCTCTTCTTCATTAACAGAAGATTATCCTTTGAAAGTTACTTTGTCCCTTAATTAATATGATATGAATTTGACTATATATTCCTGGGGGTTAGTTACGTTGCTAAGATAATTGATGAAGCATATCTTGGATGATGTATGGGATGATGTTTTCTACAAAAGATCATCTCTCACATCCAAAAAGGCTACCATAGGTCCATAACTAGTAGGTACATGAACACCAAAGAAAGCATATTTTGCTAACTTTAGCACCTCACATATACTTGATCTAATTTGATACAAAATTATAGTTAACCATTTTGTGTGAATATATCTTGTATCTATTGATAGGGTGGCTTTAGGTCAACCGTTCTTTGATTAAGTTATCTAGATCTCATATATTAACATTGTTTATAAACTAAATAGTTCTTATAAAAGTAAATAAATCGTATTTTATTGCAATTGTTACATATAGTCCCTTTTTTATCTCAGGATCAAAACCTCTCGTACATAGAGGATTTCCTCAAATTAACTAAATAAAATCCATTCAAGCTGGAAGTAGAGGGCCATATTGGTGAAACAGCCACATTACATATAATAATGTATTACTGGGCGAATCTAATGTGTTTTGAGAGGATAGAACCCCTTTCGTCTTCCTCTCCCTCAACCCCCCACTCACCCCCTCCAACCAAACAAACACACACACACACACACACACACACACACACACACACATGCACACCCACACACGCACACACATACACGCACGCACGCGCGCACACACACACACCGAGGAACATGTGTAAATTCACGGACATTCAGAAGTATCTAACCTAATAGCCGATGTTGTTCAATGGGAATGAAACAATTCTTGCTGGTATATTTGAGCTGAAATGGAGCGATCAATCTATATCAAATTTCTGATCAAACAAACATATGGAGATCCGTTTTTTTTAATATTACTTTCACTTTTTTTATGCCAAGTAAAGAAACAAGTTATTACAGCATCTTGTTCTCTGATAGGTGAGTACTTAAAACATATAGATCCATGGATGTTGTCACCAGTAGTTGACAGTAAGTCATTAAGTTATTGATAGAACATTAGCTATGCAAACAACTATGAGAATTTGCTGCTAAATATATGATGTCAGGCAAAAACTGTGTGTTTATCTTATCCCTTATATCAGCACAACATATTCAGGGATCTTACTATGAGTCCTAGGGATTATTGAACTCTCACTAATTGTTTTGTGCAATCAATCTCCTTAGTATATTGCTACCAATTGCTTAATGTCTATGTAAGATTTTGTGGTTTTGACCCATTTTAGAAACTAGCAATAAAGCCCTATGCTGATCGTGTTTTAAACAACTACGATTTGTCCAGGTCACTACTAAATCATTAACAATGAATAAAAAGAGAATGTCCAAACTATAAGATGGCCTTCTCATTTGTTTTCTTAATAAGAATAGTAATTGGAGAAGGTTTCATGTAAAATAATGGATGGTTCAATATATTAGGACAATGGTTGATGATTTATTTAAACTTTGGAAACATGAGGGTGAAATGTGAGCTTCTGTCTATTTTGTGTGGGCAATTACTGAACTCATGACCTGCCTGTGAAGAGTCACATGTCTTACTATCAGGCTCGTTTAGGCTTTAGCATTTTTAGTAAACGTATCTATATCTGTTGACTGCAGGAGCAGAAATGAAGTCTATTTGAACAGGTAGAGTTAATACTTTATTGACTTCTTTCTCAGGATTCTATTAGGAACTACAACCACTTAAATTGTGTCATTTCTTTCTGAATCTGAGTATAACATATAGTTATCTCTTTTCTCATTATGAGTGTTTGTAGTTACCCTTGGTAATAAGTTTAAGCTTGTGAAAGTATAAGTAAATGACACTGTTAATAATTCAGAACTGAATAGTAGCTATATTCAAGTTATGTCAGACAGTCAGAGTTGATGATTAAATTGTCCAGTGCGATGCTTTATATAATAATTCAGCTTTTTTCATTATGAATGATGTTAAACTGATCCTGTTACAAATCTAGATCTCACTAAAATGTGGTTCAAGCTATTATGTTCGAACCTGTATGACTCAGTAGTTAGAGGCCTGCTAGCTCATTCTTATAATCCTGGATCAAGTTTAAATTGGTGGAAATATATAATACTTGAGATAATTCATCTAACCTATTTGAACATCTAACCAGCATTCGGGACACGGGGAGTGGCCTTTTCATCATAGGGAATGATGGCTGCAATAAAAGCTTTATACTGATTCATTTTGTTCTGTTTATGACTGCTTGTTTTTAGATTTTGCTGTATAGTTTCTGTAATTGGAGCTCTCTTTTGTATTCTGTCTTATGACCAGCTTACCCTTGAATTGTTTTAATCAGGACTTTTCATTTTTAGTTAATTTTTTAAATCTTTCTTGTGGCATATGTTTCTGGGACTAATTCTGTGTATGGGTAAATGACAGATTAAGAATCTATTGGACATTGTTCATTGCATTGCTGGTATAAAAACTAGTGAGTACAGCTCATTGGAATCCTTGAGTTCGTACCTGGAAGAATTAAATGGTGTTATTAGCAATAGGAAGGTTGACGCCCTTATAATTGAGACCTTTGGAAGACGGATAGAGAAGCTGCTGCAGTGAGTTTATGCTATCTATTTAATTAGATGCTCTTTTGAACTATCTCTAATACTATTGGAACCTGAAATCTGATATTGCTGTAACTTTTTGTTGGAATGCAGCTTTCATTATTTTTCTAGTACTTCGTACTTGCAAGCACTCTGTTGGTTGTCTGGTTATGTCTTCTAGCCATTTGATTCCTTGATGGATCTTAAACCATTTTCATTTGACAGGGAAAAGTTCATTCAGCTGTGTGGACAAATAGATGATGGGAATAAAGATTCCCCATGCGTAGAGGTCGATGATGATGGTTCTGCAGATGATAGAAGTCATAGTTCTCAA
This sequence comes from Asparagus kiusianus, assembly GCA_022839385.1. Taxonomy (NCBI): domain Eukaryota; kingdom Viridiplantae; phylum Streptophyta; class Magnoliopsida; order Asparagales; family Asparagaceae; genus Asparagus; species Asparagus kiusianus. Next base: position 22,073 of record BQKN01058704.1, on the reverse strand, counting down.
CATTTGTGCACAAAACTCAAGGACCGTACATCTATTGAAGATTTTGAAATCATAAAACCTATTAGCCGAGGGGCATTTGGAAGGGTTTTCCTAGCAAAGAAAAGAATAACAGGCGATTTTTTTGCAATAAAGGTGATCTTCCCTTTTTTTCTGGTATAAGTGTACTTGAACGGAAAAATGATTTCTTTTCGTACAATTACTAGCGGCATCTGTGTTATGTCATTGAAATATTATACATGTCTATCTTATGGACTTCTAATCTCTCCTGTTTCTATGGATTTTTTTAATGAGTTGCTTGTTTCCTACATGATTTGAGCTACGCAGATATTTTGTTGCATAGTTCCTTCATTTCCTGTGCATTTGCTATCCTGACATAAGTTTTGAAATTTAACTGTTCAAAATGAAAGTAAGATAATTATTTAAACATATGCTTCATTTTAAATTAGCAAGTCGCATGATTAATGGTAAACGTGTAAGTATTTGGTGAGGTAGAATGACACATTGAGAGTATACGTCTTCTTCCTACCTGTGAATTTGACTATGGTTGCTACTTGGTTTTGATTTTAAGAATTGTTTTCTTTGTGCATCTCTGATTTTATTTTGTGCCTTAGAGTTGACTGCAATCACCTGTAGGGAGAACCAGCCCTTGGCTGTATGAGCTTATTTATATCATCAATAAGGTAGGTTTCTCTATGTACCTAATATCCTTGCAGGGTTTGTGGAAGGCTTATGTCTTGTTCACCATCAATGGCTAGGAATTTGGCACCAACAGAGAGGTTAATCAGGTTGATAGCCGGTTGCAAAATTTGGTCACTCTTCCTATAATGTGTTGTGCTCCATTTCTTCCCCAGTTTGTTGCTACATTAACACAAAGCAAATAAACAGAGATTTCACCTTATATGGTGGACTTTTAAGGTTGTTTCACGTAATTTCCCCCCTTTTTTGAATCTTATATTCTTCTGACTTTTAAGCCTTTTCAGTTAGATATGAGCTAACAGTCAAGTTATTCCCTGCGAGAAAAAAGTTGTATTGATTGTAAAAATACACCGACTAATGAGTGATGTCCACTATAGTTGTAGTGTACCATAAATCTTTATAGAGAGATTTTCGGTAGCTAGCGTTTAAATGATTGTGAATAACACCAACTATTTTAGTGTTATATATCATCATAGCAAAGAAATGTGTATCTTCTCTATATGCACCTTTAAGCGTACAATGTTAGAATCAAAATACTAAGCAGGTCCACTAATGTATTGAGCGGCACTTTACTACATATGCTGAAGGAAGAGCATTATTAGAATGCAAAGCATTGTGTCAGTTCTAACATTTGCTTTGTGTAAAAAGCAACAGTTAGATTCAATATATTTACTTTTCTTTGTCTCATAAAGCAACACACCTTTATCACTTTAGCACTTGCTGCTGTGTAACATTCTCCCAGACAAGGAGTTACTGCATTTACTTTTCTTTGATGTTTTTGGCTAATTCTTGGTGTCCTTCACTGTTTCTTTTGAGAATTTGCATTTTTATTCCATATACTGTTAGTTGACATATGACTATGCAGAAAAAGGAGACTTTGATGCTTGGATAGTCTGAAAAACTTCACATTTGAAGTTTATATCTGTTAAAGCCCCCCGCCCCCCCCCCCCCTACCTGCTTGCATAGTGCTAATTCTAGGTGAATCAGATCACATTTACATCAATTGTATGTGAAATGGACATATGGATAGTGAAATGTATATTGACATAGCAGCAATAGTTGGTCAGGAGTTGACATTCGAGAAGGAAGTAGCTGAGACAGTGTTGAACAAAAGGGTAAAAGGTTGAAGTATTGATGTGGATCCAATTGCAATTCTCAACACTGATTTAAACAAATAAAATATAATGCTGGCAATGTGAGTTGGACTTTGCTATTTGGCACTCATCAAGTTAGAATTATATGTAATTTATTCTTTTTCTTATAAAAAAATCCTCATCTAACATCCTTTGTTTCCTGTTCTCTGGACACATGCAAAGGTCTTTTCTACTCAATAAGTGTATTATCTTTTCAGTGCCACATTTTCAGATAATATACTGGCTGATCAACCAAATTTTCTATCCAAGTAAGCTCATCAAGTGTCTTAATTTAAAACTAGTAATCAGAAACAGAGCAACAATGAGTTAGGATTTTTAGTTCTGCAGTGTGCAATTTTAAACTAGATCATCTATGCTGCTTGGTATCAAGATATAACACCACGTCATATCAATATTTGTATTATTTTCTTCTGCCAAATATTTCTGCAGGCAGATCTGTTTATACATAAGCAATAAGCTGTTTAACTGCATAAAACATATTTTCCTTTGGCCATCTTCCATAAGAATGACTCGTGACTTCTAATGACTTAATAAAATATGATTCTTCAAGGAAATAATACTGTATTCCTCATCTATATAGGTTCTTAAAAAGTCTGATATGATTCGTAAGAATGCAGTTGAAAGTATCTTAGCTGAGAGGAACATCCTCATCTCAGTTCGCAATCCGTTTGTGGTGAGCAGGTTTCCAAGCTTGCAAATTTCAGACTGTTTAGTGGAGATATGTTCTAATTTCGATTGTAACCAACAGGTCAGATTTTACTACTCCTTCACATGTAGGGAAAATCTTTACTTGGTCATGGAGTACCTGAATGGGGGTGATCTATACTCTTTACTGAGAAATTTAGGTTGCCTGGATGAAGAAATGGCACGAACATACGTTGCTGAATTAGTAAGCGCATGTTTACTTGTTTATCCTTTCTGAAAAGACATTTCTTTGTTATCTTCGAATGCCAAAGGAAACTCCAACTTAGATGGTGATATACATCTAGTCTGTATCTGTTTCAGGTTCTTGCACTGGAATACTTACATTCGCTGAGTGTCATTCATCGAGATCTGAAGCCAGATAACTTATTAATTGGTCGTGATGGTCATATTAAGGTTAGTATCTCATTGGTTTCATGTACTTTATTTATGATTCATTATTACTTCTTATTCTTCTGGTTTAACTAATAAGAAAAGAAAACTATCGTTTCTCAATTCAATTTAAATTTGTTTCTGTCTGTTAGTAATCGAAGCGAAGAGAGAATTTTAATTATGTTCCATGGAGTTGGTATGCAGAAATATGGAGGCCCTAAGTTGGCCCTTCTAGAACTGAATTTTAAAAAAGGGTTTCATATTGCTAACCCCAAGAATTGGGACAAGTATCTCTCTTTTTAATGGATGCTGTAGTAACAAACTACAGATTCTAGAGCACGTATGAGTGCATTGGATCCCTCGACAGATAATAATAAAAATAGGATCCATGATTTGCTATTAGTATAGGGACGAAAAAGTAGCTTCTCTTGATGATATATATACGATATTTAAATTGAACATGATTTAAATTCTTGAAGGATTTGTAACTTTTTTTAGCCAGTGTTCACTGTTGCGTACACCTGATGCACAATAACAATATGGAAAGACATTCATTTTTTCAATTGATAGAAATACCTTTCTTTATAGGCTTACAGTTCTGCAGTTCACCATTTTTATACTTCATTTTACTTCTTTTAAAAAAAATACAGTTCTCACAAAGTTCTTTATCTGCTGGTACAGCTGACTGATTTTGGACTGTCTAAGGTTGGTCTTATCAACAGTACTGATGATTTATCGGGCCCAGATGTTAGCAGTGTCGTTCTCCAAAGTGAGCATAAACCAATTCCTGCATCTGTTCGAGCAGAGATAAGAGAGCAGAGGAGAAAGCAGTCAGCTGTTGGCACACCTGATTATTTGGCACCTGAGATCCTTCTCGGAATGAGCCATGGTTTGTCATACTAACAAACCTTTATATTGGCGTGCATGCATGCATGCATGTGAGCATTGGTGCACATGCATGTGCATGTCAGTGTATTCATCTCATATCATTTTTCACTTGCAATTCTTGAATTGTAGGTCAGACTGCAGACTGGTGGTCTGTAGGCGTTATTCTTTTTGAACTGCTAGTTGGCATTCCCCCATTCAATGCGGAACACCCACAGGTATGCTATTTCACAGTTCAGTGGTTCAAAGGTTGGTCGATGATATTCTATTAGTGTTTAGATTACCTTATTTACATGACAAATCTTATTGGAATTGATAAAGAGCTAACAATGTGTAAAATAAAATAAATGAAGAGAAAAAAATCATGAGTGTCAGCTAAAAACATAATTGATAATCCTTTATTGTCTTAATTAGGTAGAATGCACTGTAATGTAAAAAATTTATAGATGTTCCAGAAAAGGGGAAAAGGTTCATCATATTTACATGAAACTTATTGGAAGTTAACTCTTTTAATATCTAGAGTTGTAAATTACTAGATGTTTGGGATTTATGATTGCTAACTGACAACTGTTGTGAACAAACGACAACTATAAAAGTATAAATATAATTGAATGTGTTCATATACTGGGAAGAAGTCATGATTAAAAATAACTTGTATTAGTAATGTGGCTAGATTTGGACTTTTTATCTTATATGTTTCCTTTTGTACTGATCCATGCTGTTTAACTGCAGAAAATTTTTGATAATATTATGAACCGAGATATACCCTGGCCACATGTTCCGGAGGAGATAAGCCATGATGCTTATGACTTGGTTGACAAGTGAGAATCATAGAATTCCATGCTCCTTCTCTGTTTAACCATTCACAGAAAGTTCAAACATTTTGTTATTATTTCCTTACTTTGATTTTATTTAGGGTTAATTGCAGATAGACCCCCGGTATTATCACTGTTTTGAACTTACTACCCCTCTAGTTTCATTGTTGCAGATAGACCTCCTGATTTAAAATTTCTGACTCTCGTACCTTCAGAGAAAGTTGTTTTTGACAAGTATGTCCCTTAATGGTAAAAGAGTAAAAAAATTGCTTAGGGGGTCTATCTTCAACAATAAAACTAGAGGGGTAGTAATTATAAAACAAGTGATACAACAGGAGGTCTATCCACAATTAACCCATTTAATTTAATTGTTAAGACTACTTGCACTATTGCTTGTGACAAGTCATATATAATCCGAAGGTCATCAGAACTGAAAATTAAGTGATAATAAAACAATGTGAATGAAGTTCTTGGCATTTTTAAAGTAAAAAGAAAAAAATCATAAAGATAATGTTTGCATCTCAGTACATCTACCATCTTTCTTTTTTGCTTTTCGTTCAGATTACTGATCCAAAATCCACTTCAAAGACTTGGAGCAACTGGAGCAGGAGAGGTAAATCTCATTTGTTATGATGAACCCGATGCGTATTATATTCTTCAATTCTGAAACAAGTTTGGTCATTAGGACAGGTGAAGTCACATCCCTTCTTCAAAAGCATCAACTGGGATATGCTCGCACAAAAGAAGGTGATTTGGTGGAACTTGAAAAAGGCCGTTTATACCCATGATATGTAATCTATCACCATAATCATGACAATTTAAGATAACTATTTGATGCAGGCTGCATTCATTCCTTTAACAGAATGTGAAGATGACACAAGTTATTTTGCTTGCCGTCATGAGTGGAATTCAGCAGATGGTCAAATTCATGCACCACCAAATGATGATTATGAATGCTCAACTGATTCAGGCAGTAGAAGCTGCTCCAGTAGCCCATACAGTTATGATGATAATGAGGATGTATGAAGATCACCTTTTGATCTTATTGTTCTTTTTTCCGTTTCTTTATGGTAATTGAACTTTCAACCGACAGTTTTTTCCCTCCCTTGCTTTTTGTATCTATCCAACAGGATGATGAATGTGGCAGTATGACGGAGTTTGGAGCTCCAAAGAAGTACTCATTTAGTAACTTCTCATTTAAGGTAGGACATTCCAACCGTGTACTTTTTGTACATTATGAGTTGATCCAAAGAATAAAATCTAATGTAGCTTTTCAATCCCTTTTCTCAGAATATATCTCAGCTGGCTTCCATAAACTATGATCTCATAACAAAGTCAAGTGAAGATGAGGCAAATTCTTGCAATCCTTAAGATACCTTCTTTTTTTGGAGAAAATGGAATCTTAATACCCCTTGTGTATTCAAAATAGGGAAGTTTTGCCGACATCTTGTTCATATGATACGTGGATATAGGAAGCTGCCAACATGCAGTGGCGATGCCAGTTTACCTCTGTTGCCAATATGTTGGTTCAAGCTGAGCCCTATTAGGGTGAAGTTCTTCCTGTTTTGATTCTTTCATTCTTTTTCTAGTAGGCTATTTTAGTTCTTAGATATGCATTGGTTGTATGTATAGATTTAACTTTTTTTTTCTTGACTGGGTACGTTTCTTTTTGTTAACCAGTTTTGGTGATTCAGCACAGTAACATTTAGTGTAAAGATTTACCATTTCATCCAAATACCATATGAAGAGTTTCCCTCAGGGAATGTTTTAATCTTTGTAGGATTTCTGTTTCCAATTGTCCTAAGAAATTTTCTTTCTTTCTTTTTGTGTGTGTGTGTTGGGG
>BQKN01058704.1:4113-15206 GCA_022839385.1 Asparagus kiusianus | reverse complement strand
GATTGAATCAATAGTTGCTTATATGACTGTACATGTACTCTTACACAAAAAAGTGGAGCTTGTTGTAATTCATAGTTCCCTTTTACAGTTTACGAACCACTTTTTTGTGTGTAAGAGTACATGTACAGTCATATAAGCAACTATTGATTCAATCATTCTGTAGAGCAAGTCATTTCAAAATCTACCCCAATGGGCTAAATTACCAAATTGGTATTTTTATTCGACCATGTTTGCTAATTTAATATATTTAAAAAATCCGGCGACAACAATATATTTTTTCTCAACCTTTTAGTCATTTAGTCAATAAGGCTCATTTTTCGCGTCGGCGGTCAAAAGCCAAGTACGAGTGGCTCACGTGACAAAATTTATGCTGACACGTGACACAATTTAGGCTGACATGGATGCTGACATAACTATTCCTATCGAAATCACTCTCTTCTATCACGTTGCTCTCTTCTGCTTCATGATGAACTTCTCCATCACTTGCTTTCTTGATAGTTATTGTGATTCCCTCTTCATTGACAGAATCATGTCAAGGCTCTTCTCTCTGTTGCATTGCACAAGCACCACTAGTTCCATGAGGTCTAAGAGCAGGACTCAATGTCACTAAAACCTTTCATTTTCTTATTTTTTGCTAACAGACAAATCATGGGCTTCCTTCCTCTTCTCCTTCATGCTCCTCCACCAATTTGGGTACCCGAGTAACACAGAGCTCTACATTCTTCAAACTAATGCCGTAAGTTCTCCAAGCAATCTCCCGTGTATCATTCAGACGTGGAATAAAATTCGGTATACCTTGATCCAAACCGAACTGCGTTGCCACCCGATGAGGGTTGATATTGTTCGATACAATCCAACCCTACCAATTCACAAGCCCTCAAACACTTAGCAAATGACTGGAAAACTTCATCGGAGTTTTCTCGCTTTTTCTTCCATTCAGCCACGTAAGGCTGCCACTGAAAATTACAAGGGTCCTCAGAGAACCTTCATTACGAATGAAGCCCTCGGAATACTAGAGCCAACCCTCAGATGCATAAACCTCTTTCACCTGAACTATATTCATAGGCGCGCATAAAGGATACAAATATTTTCTGATTCTTGCAAAGATTTTCTTTCACTGCATGCAACTGATCTCGGTAAATCGAACCGCAACTTGAAACACACATTCTCCAATTGTCCCGCCGTCGCCTGTAATCAGCACAAATCCTGACAACCACATGGATGAGAACGCGATGTGCACTATTTCATCCCCTTTTCCTCTTCCAATGTAATGTATCATGTTTCTCTCGTGCACGGCGTCCAGTCAGACCGGAAGGTGCGCGTTCTTGAAAAAATTAGGCACGGTGCATGATGTAGTAGTGCCCCGAGTCGTCCCTCTCCATCATTCTGGAAGCCAGCACTGGCCGATGATGGACCCTCCTAGAAGCCACTGGGGGTGAACTAGCTTCAGAATGCCTGGTTTCCTTTCTCCTCTTAACGGTGGCCATGAGGTTCTTACTCTCAAAGACACCTTTATGCGCCAGAGAGTGAAGTGAAATTTTTTTTAAGGGACTATATCTGTTGGTGATTTATCTGAGGCAATGATATTAAAGGCGCACACATCCCTGCCCCTTGGTGTGTCCTGCGATGTGGGATGGTCGCGAATTGCCCCGTATCTATGGCAATAGTGTCTTTTTGCATCTTGCATGTGCCCTGCGTGCGGGTGCTTCACACGAGGCATAGACTCGTATATTTTTATTCTTCATCATTTCATTTGGTTCTTTAAACCTGTAATCCACATCTCAAAAAGAAAAATAAATCCATTAGACCATTTTAGTAGCCCGATTGAGGACCCTAACTCGTCATCATCTACTATTTGATTTTTTTTTTCCGATATTAGTCTCGATTTGACATTGATTTGTAAAATTTGGAACTTTACTATTATGTTGGGCATGTTAACGTCATAAATTAATACCTTGTTTGGAGATTTGGTAGTAGATATTATTTATCTTGACATATTTTTATGTGGAAATTCATAAACAAGTTCGCTCATGCTTGATTATCTATCCTGAAAAATTATGTCGATCCTGTGAGCCTTGCTTCGCTCGGGCGTGAGCATTGTTGGATAACTTTTTAAACTAAAGTCCAAAAGCTTGCAGCCATCTTTGAAAATTAAAAGTCCAAAAGTGCAGTTATGCAGCAAAGTTTGAAATAAGTTTTTAAAACGCGAAAACGTGGGTTGCTGAACGTTAAAAATTTAGGACGCGGGCCGCATATGCATAGTAAAATATATTATTTTATTAGTGCATAGTATTTCCCAAATGCTATAAATAGACTCCAAATCCTTAAGAAAAATCCATTCAAAAAACAACAATCAATATATACAGATATATATGTTGTAGAATAGCTAGTTCTTGTAGGAACAGTGCCTACACCGAGAAGGTCTTATAGATCGAGGAGATCCTTGCCTGATAGATCGATGGGATCTTTGCTTGATAGATCGATGAGATATTTGCCTTATAGATCGAGAAGTAGGTCGGTGCACACTAGAGTACTGGACTGTTGTTCCTGGAAGCAATTTGGCCTTGGGATTCTTGCACCGGAGTAGGCCAAATAATGCTTTAAGCACAGCGTTTTACAAACGCACAGCAGCTGAGTTGAAAATTTTTAAATTACTGCACCTCAGTTTTCTGTTCAGTTTTTTGCTGTTATATATCTGTATTATTCCAGATTTAACCACAGGCGCCAACAAGCATCACATTGTGCCTCGTGCATGTGCGCGTAAAGAAACTTTGCACTCCACGTTGCACATCTAGTTTTGATAACACTGATCTGAGGTTTCTAAAGTGCGCACGTTTTCTTGTTTGGTGACATTTACTATGAGAAGGTTGCTATGCAAGCGCATTGGGATCCAAGGTTAGTGGCATTTGTCTGTTCTGTGTGATGTACTCGATGCTTTGGCATATAGAGGAAAAAGACCTGAACCTTGGATGGTTGTTTGTACGTTGTAGGTGAAGTACTTATAACTTAACAAGCACTGAAATGGACATACGAATACCATAGATTTGAGACATAGATAATTTGAAAGCAGTACATAAAGTAAATTGCAATTGGAGACAAGGAAATTCATGCCTCAAATAATTCACCAACGTTTAGCAGAGTTTGTGCTACAAAACATATAACATATGAACTTTTACATCTTATTGGATTAGATTATACATCTAGTGTTTCAAATAATAGAGGAACAGTCAATGGAAGATCCACTTCAGAATCTGAGGTTCCACAACCCTCAACCCGGAACTGCTCACTCTTCCACAATGTCCTCCTCTGCAATTGAGTGATCTTAGTTTATAAAATCTCTGTAATCAAACATAGTAGTCAATATGCGTCAACCTGTTGCCATTCAACGAGGACAAATACTCAAGTGGTCTGTATAACACTGGACAATCAGATAAGCATTTTAGTTATGAAACTTCCAAGTAATATGCACTGGCAAGGTCCTTTGGCAAAGATAAGCATTTTAGTACATCTACCGTCTTACTTCTTTTGCTTTTTCATTCAGATTATTGATCCAAAATCCACTCTAAAGACTTGGAGCAACGGGGACATGAGAGTTGTGATGAACGCAATGCATGTTGTATTCTCCAGTTCCGAAACAATTTTGGTCATTAGGACGGGTAAAATCACATCCCTTCTTCAAAAACATCAACTGGGATATGCTCGCACAAAAGAAGGTTATTTGGCCGAACATGAGTTCATGATAGCTTGAGATGATATCTGTTTGATGCAGGATGCATTCATTCCTTCAACAGAATGTGAAGATGACACGAGTTGCTTTGTGTGCCGTAATGAATGAATTCAAGTAAATAGTCAAATTCATGCATCATCTAATGATGATTATGAATACACAACTGATTCAGGCAGTATAAGCTGCTCCAGTGCCCCTTACAGTTATGATGACGATGAAGATGTACAAATACTTTTCTTTGAATCTTATTTATGTATTATTATTATTTTTTTGGCTTCCTGATTGACTTCTAGTCTGCACCACATATCTCTATTCAACTGGATGATGACTGTGGTGTTGGTTTGGGTGTAGACCAAACCTGCAGGCGAGCTTGAGACGATGGTGAGGAGCTTCAGGCGAGGATGAAGCTCAAGCGAGGTCGACGGAGATCCATAGGCGAGCTCGTGAGCGAGTGAGGTCTAGAAGCAGGCGAGCTCATGGCAAGCGAGCTCGAGCGAGGTCAAGAGGCAGTCAGGTGGGGTCGACATCGGGCGAGCTCGTGGTCGACAAGATCAGGCGAGCTCGGGGTTGAAGCAGGCGACTTCGTGCATGCGAGGAACTTCTTTAGGCGAGGTTGGGGGGGGGGGGGCTTCTTCAAGCGAGCTCAAGCGTGGAATCCAGGCGGGGTCGGCGCTCCAAGCTGTCGATAGCTATCGCCAGCTGTAGCTAGGGTTCCCTTATAAAAGGGAACTCATAGCTCCTTCCTCATAGCTTCTTCTTGCGTTTTTTTCTTCCATGCGGCGACGACCCTTTTGAGCTCCGATTTTTTCCAGCGCCCATTGATTGTTGAGAGCAACTCCAACCATTAGCTCCATTTTGGAGTCACCACTAAAGCATATTCTAAGGAATATGCCAAAATAGAGCTTTGTAACTCCAACCACACTCCTCCATTTCCAACTCCATTTCAATTTCTCTCCATTTAACAATTCTTTTACTTATTTTAAAAATATATAAAAATTATAAACTAATAATTAAATAGGCATAAGTGGATATCTAAAAGTAGTTAGTTAGTTTGAAGGGTAAATTAGGAATTTTTTGGGTGAATATTGATATATATATACAGATTTTATATTTCAATATTAGTCTCATTTTGAAGGTATCGACGAGACATTTCCAATGATATTATTTTCATTAAAAATATTTAATATATTAATATATATATATATATACATATTTTAAATAAGTAAAAAATAATAATGGGACACAAGTGGAATAATAAAATGTTGTTAAGGAGATTAAGGGTTAATATTGACATTTTTTAGGGGGAATAGTGAAATAGAGGGGGCTGCATATTTGGAGAAAAAACTCCAAATATGCAGCTGGGGGGTTGGGTTTGCAGCCAAGCTCCAAAATTTGGAGCTCGGTTGGACTTCAACCGGGCTGCATTTTGAAGAAATGCAGCCCGGTTGGAGCTGCTCTGAGGGGAGAAATTAAAGGGGGTGGCTCGTGATTCTTTTTCTCCAGCTCTCTTAGAATTAGAGGGGAGATTTAGGGGGGGGGGGGGTCCTTTTCCCAGCTCTCAAAGATTGAGGGGGTATTTAAGAAGAAGGAAATCGTATTGTAGCTACAGTAACTATTACATTTATTGAGAGATCTTAAGTTTGAGATCTGCTCTTGCATTGTAATCTCTTGTTGATTAATAAGAAATTAATTGTGTGGCTCCCGTGAACGTAGCTAAGTTTACCGAACCTCGTAAATCTTGGTGTACTTTTCTCTATACTATATTTATGCTGTTTTAGGGGTTTAGCATAGCCTCGGGTTTATCCCAATAACTGGTATCAAAGCCTGAAACAATTTAGAGGAAGTCAGATTCAAGTGAGAGCGATGGTCGCAGATGAAAGAAATGTGAGATTAGAGAAGTTTAATAGATTAGATTCCGGATTCTGGAAAATACAGATAGATGATTATATGTATCAGAAAAATCTGTATCAACCTCTCTCAGGGAAGAAGTCGGAGGGTATGAAGGAAGAAGATTGGAATCTTCTAGACAGAAAAGCCCTCGGGGTTATTCGTTTGACGTTAATCCGCAATGTTGCTTTTAACATTGCAAAAAAAAAAAGATAACGGCGGGTCTTATGGCAGCACTCTCAAACATATATGAGAAGCCATCAGCCTCAAAAAAATTTATTTGATGAGACGGTTATTCAATCTGCGAATGACGGAAGGTTCATCGGTAGCACATTATCTCAATAAACTCAATACAGTCACGACCCAATTGAGTTCAGTTGATATTAAGTTTGATAAAGAAGTACGAGCGTTGATCCTTTTATCTTCCCTACCAAAAAGCTGGAATGCTACAATCACAGCTGTGAGTAGCTCGTCGGGAAGCAATAAGTTAAAGTTCGATGACATTCGTGATCTGGTTCTCAGTGAGGAAATTCGACGGAGAGAGTCGGGTGAAGCTACAACCTCTTCAGTATTGCATACAGAGTCAAAAGGTCAAAATTCAACCAGAAGAAATGGATCAGAGGACAGGAGGTCCAAATCCAGGAATCCCAGCAGCTCAAAAGCTATTGAATGTTGGAAGTGTGGGAAAACCGGGCACTACAAGAATCAGTACAAGAGTGCACAGAAGGAGTGGGAGGCAAAAGCAGATGCAAATGTTGCTTCCGCCTCAGGAGGAGATGATGCATTGATATGCTCTTTGGAGAGCAAGGAGGAGTCTTGGGTGTTGGACTCTGGAGCATCATTCCATGCTACTTCTCAGAAAGAATTCCTCGAGAAGTATATCTTCAGAAACCTTGGAAATGTATACCTTGTTGATGATCAACCGTGTACCATTATTAGCAAAGGTGTAGTGAAGATTAAGTTGAACGAGTCAGTATGGGAGCTGAAGGATGTCAGACATATTTTCGACCTGAAAATAAACTTAATCTCAGTAAGTCAGCTGGCTAGTGAAGGCTACACTATGACTTTCTATGGTGATGATTGGATGATTTCAAAAGGCACAATGATAATTGCCCGAGGCAAGAAGACTGGTACCTTGTATATGACAGTAGGTGCATACTATTTGATCTCAGTTGCAGCAGGCGACGAGACTTTAAGGCTGTAGTACCAGAGACTCGGTCATATGAGTGAGAAGGGGATGAAGATTATACACACAAAGGGAAAACTCCAAGGTTTACAATCAGTAGAGATAGATATGTGTGAAGAATGCATACTTAGAAAGCAGAAGAGAGTCAGCTTTCAGACAAGTGGAAAAACCCCTAGGATGAATAAGCCAGAGCTCGTTCACTCAGATGTTTGGGGACCAACAACCACCGCATCCATTGGTGGGAAACACTACTTTGTGACTTTTATCGATGATCACTATCAAAAAATGTGTGTCTACTTTCTAAAGCATAAGTCAGAATATTTGATGTTTTCAGGAGATGGAAAGTCATGGTCGAGAATGAGACTGGTCTCAAAATAAAGAAACTCAAAATAGACAATGGTGGTGAGTATGAAGATACCAGATTCAAGAAATTCTGCTATGAGCACGGGATTAGAATATAGAGAATCGTGCCCGACACGCCTCAGCACAATGGTGTAGCTGAGTGCATGAATAGAACGTTGACAGAGAGAGCCAGAAGCATCCGTATACAGTCAGGTTTACCAAAGCAATTCTAGGCAGAAGCGGTCAAATAACAACTTACTTGATTAACCGAGATCCATCGGCTCCATTAGAGAACATAATATCAGAGGAGGTATGGTGCGGAAAGGAGGTAAACCTCTCACATCTCAAAATTTTTGGTTGTATAGTTTATGTGCATATTAGTGATCAAGGCAGGAATAAGCTTAATCCTAAATCCAAGAAATGCACTTTCATCAGTTATGGTGAAGATGAGTTTGGTTACCGTATTTGGGATAACGAAAACAAGAAAGTGATCAAGAGCAGAGATGTGATATTCAACAAGAAGGTGATGTATAAGGACATGCACAAGACAGATGACTTAGAGAACGAGTCAACATTTGTAGATGTAGATGATACCCCGAGTAACCTCTGGGAAGAACCAAATGCAGAAGATCCTCAGCCAGAAGAGCCTGTTGGACAAAACGGTGCGCAAGAGCCCGACGCACTAGCTCTGATATTAAGGAGATCTACTCGTCCTCCTGTGCCTAATAGCAAATACGTGAATTGTATGTTGCTGACAGATGGAGGGGAGCCTGAAAGCTTTGATGAAGCTTGTCAGAGTGGAGATGCGAGCAAGTGGGAGCTTGCCATGAAAGAAGAGATAAAATCTCTGATCTCCAACCAGACATGGGAACTAGCTGAGTTGCCCATGGGGAAGAAGGTACATCACAACAAGTGGGTGTATCGAGTGAAAAAGGAACAAGAAGGTTTCAGAAGATACAAAGCCCGACAAGTTGTTAAAGGATTTTAACAGAAGATCCAAGGAAGTAAGAATTCAACGAATATATTGACAAAGGCAGTGACCTTTTAGAAACTAGAGTTGTGCGTAATTTCAGTTAGCCTTTATACATAGGTGATGAGGGCAGAGCTACACAAGAGAAAGTGCTTATTAAGATAGCCCGCTGACGGTGGTTTGATCTCCAAGTGAGAGATTATTGGTTTGGGTGTAAACCAAACCTGGAGGCGAGCTTGAGACGACGACGAGGAGCTTCAGGCGAGGTCGATGGAGATCCACAGGCGAGCTCGTGAGTGGGCGAGGTCCAGAAGCAGGAGAGCTCGTGGCAGGTGAGCTCGAACGAGGTCGAGAGGCGGTCAGGCAGGGTCGACATCAGGCAAGCTCGTAGTCGACAAGATCAAGCGAGCTCGGGCTTGAAGCAGGCGACTTCGTGCAGGCGAGGAACTTCTTCAGGGGATGTTGGGGGATTCTTCAGGCGAGCTTAAGCGTGGAATCCAGGTGGGGTCGACGCTCCAGACTGTCGACAGTTATTGCTAGCTGTAGCTAGGGTTCCCTTATAAAAAGGAACCCAGAGCTCCTCTCCTCATAGCTTCTTCTTGCGTTTTTTCTTCCAGGCGGCGATGACCCTTTTGAGCTCCGATTTTTTCCAACGCTCAGTGATTGTTGAGGGAAGAAATTAAAGGGGTGACTCGTGATTCTTTTTCTCCAGGTCTCTTAGAATTAGAGGGGAGATTTAAGAGGGCGGTCCTTTTCCCAACTCTCAAAGATTGAGGGGGTATTTAAGAAGAGGGAAATCGTACTGTAGCTACTTAATGATTACATTTATTGAGAGATCTTAAGTTTGAGATATGCTCTTGCATTGTAATTTCTTATTGATTAATAAGAAATTAATTGTGTGGCTCCCGATGACATAGGCAAGTTTGCCGAACCTCGTAAATCTTGGTGTACTTTTCTCTATACTGTGTTTCTGCTGTTTTAGGGGGTTAGCATAGCCCCGGGTTTATCCCAACATGTGGCAGTATGACAGAATTTGGAGCTCCAAAGAAGTATTCATTTAGTAACTTCTCATTTAAGGAAGGACCATATATTTTCCGTACATTATGAGACTGAAATCTAATGTAGCTTTACAATCCCTTTTGCTCAGAATATATCTCAACTGGCTTCCGTAAACTATGGTCTCATAACAAAGTCTAGTGATGACGAGGCAAATGCTCCCAATTGCTAAGATACCCTTAATTAAAAATAGAAAAAACTAAATAACAGCACCGGTTTGTTGGGACAAACCCGGGGCCCAATAGAGCAGGGTCGCAGCAATAGTAGAGCAAAAGTAGAGATAAAAGTTAGACACACAGATTTACGTGGTTCGGCACTTGATTGCCTACGTCCACGGGCAAGGATAGAAGAATTTATTATGAGGAGAAAACTCTGGAGTTACAAACTCTCTCTCTTTACAAGGAGAAACTCTCTCTATTTTTTTCTCTCTCACTCTTCTATATAAGAAGTTGTTTCTGGGATGAGATTTCCTTAAGGATTTGGAGCCCTATTTATAGTTTTTAGAAAAACACTATGCACAATAAAATAATAATATTTTACTGTAGCTGTGGGGCCCGCTCTTTTGTTTTCTTCTCAAATTTTCAACAATGGTTGCTGCCTTTCGGTGATTTGAATTGAGGTGGGGCCCGCTCCAATTTATTGTCAACAATTGAGGCTGCATGCTGACAATCTCCCACTTGAAGATTTGATTGAGTATCAATCAATCTTCACATCATTCTTTCTATCTTGCCATCTTCATGTTGCTTACGTCTCTGACAGACCATAGGAGGATCGACACCAAATGAATTTGTCAGTACTGACTGCTTTTGTCAAAAAATCTGCTAGGTTGTCTTTGGTGTGAATTTTCTGCATATCCATTGTTCCTTCTTCCACTTTCTCACGAACGAAGTGATACTGAACTCGAATGTGTTTGGTCTTTGAATGAAAGGCTGGATTTCTTGCCAAATGCAAAGCACTCTGACTGTCACAAAATAAAGATATCTTCTTTTGTTCATAGCCGAGTTCCTCCAGCACCATCTTCAACCACATCGCTTCTTTACTAGCTTGCGTAGCTGCTACATACTCTGCTTCTGTTGTTGAAGTAGCCACAACTGACTGTAGTTTTGAAATCCAGCTTACAGCTCCGCCAGCAAGTGCAAACACATAGCCTATGGTGGATTTGCTATTATCACGATCACCTGCATAATCAGAATCAACATATCCACTGACAATAAAATCAGATCCTCCATAACATAATGCAACATTTGAGGTTCCTTGAATGTATCTTAGAACCCTCTTTACAGCATTCTAATGCTCTTTACCAGGATTCGCCATGTATCGACTAACCACTCCCACTGCTTGTGCAATGTCTGGTCTTGTACAAATCATCGCGAACATTAAGCTTCCCACTGCTGATGCATACGGTACTCGAGACATCTCCATCCTCTCTTCTTCACTGCTAGGACTCATACTGGAGGATAACTTGAAATTAACAGGAAGTGGGGTTGAAATTGACTTACAATCTTGCATGTTAAAGCGTCGCAAGATTTTCTTCAAATAGTTCTTCTGAGAAAGCCAAATCTTCCTATTAATTCTGTCTCGGTAAATTTGCATCCCTAGAATCTTGTTTGCAGATCCTAAATCCTTCATTTCAAATTCCCTAGCCAACTGAGCCTTTAATTCTTTTATACGATCTTTGTTGGGGCCTGCAACCAACATATCGTCAACATATAACAATAATATAACAAAGTTATTTTTACCAAACCTCTTGAAATATGCACAAGGGTCTGAATTAAGTCTGTTGTATCCAAGGCTCATGATGAATGAATCAAATCTCTGTACGGTCTAAAGCAGGCGCCGAGGTGTTGGTACAAGAGATTTGATTCATTCATCATGAGCCTTGGATACAACAGACTTAATTCAGACCCTTGTGCATATTTCAAGAG